>CAAKHC010015831.1:0-13208 GCA_901007825.1 Macroramphosus scolopax | reverse complement strand
CTACCAAGCCCCCAGACGGGGTGTGTGTCTGTGTGTGTGTGTGTGTGTCTGTGTGTGTGTGTGTGTGATGGTCCAGAGGTATCTTCTAGTTATTCTCTCTGGTATCTTCATATTTACTACACTCGCCCTTCAGTCCATGAGTACTTGAATTATGACCTCACTGAATGTGGCCGATATAACAAACGAGACAACCCTCTCCTTCTAATCTGTGTGACATTTCAAAAAAAATAATTTGTAATGGAACTACTGTCATATCAGTGGAGCAAATCCATAGACGGTGTTGTAAGACACCCCGGTGGACACTGTGACCGTACACAGGGTGATCATCACACAATATCATCATCATTATGTGTTTCAAACCTGTCGGCGCTGCAAGAAAATGAAGGTCCAGCAGTGTGTTATTGGAGCTCGTAAAGCTATCAGAGGAGTGCCATTGATAAATACACATGGAGTTCTTTCATGTGTTGGTGAGTGAGCTCAGCTGAAGCTCGTCCCAGAAGCTCCTGAGGCCTCAGCGGCAAGCAGTGATCATCATCCAGGATGTGACATGAAGCTTCAAGCTGCACACGTTGCTAGTGAGAGTTTAAATATAATGTACTGACAATAGAAGTGTATCCATCACACTTCTGGTTCACTCTGATCAATGAACTTTGGCTTCTCAGTGCTAATTCTAATATATCAATCTGTCAGCACCTCTACTGAGTCAAAGCAAACACAGAATGTTAAATTAAAGGTACAATGTGTAGTTGATCTAAACAAGCTAGTCCTTCATTTTTCATTTATTTTTCTATTTGTAAACGTATATTAATCCCTGAAGGGTAATCCTTTTCTGGATTTAACCCCTCAGTAGGTGAACACAAACACACCAGATGAGTGGGCGGCCATTGTTAGTGGAGCAGGTTGGGGGGGTTAGGTTGCTTCAGGACACCTCAGCTGTGAATGTTGTGGGAGCTGCCTCCAAATATTTCACACTCCAGACCAATAGGGGGCAGTATATCACTGGAGAGTTGGGGTGTCCCTCAGTGGTGGCTGACATGTGTTTATGCTGTAGGGTGGCTTGTCTGGACTGATGTTCACTCCCGCTGCTGTATTATGGAATGTAACTGTCCCATGTCCCCACTGCCACTGGGGGAGGAGCTGGTTGGATAGTTAGTGGCCCCCATGAGTGCAGGTGCAGCTCTGATAGAGCCGTGGCTCCATCGCACTGCTGTCAACTCTTGATGGAAGTGGTCTCATGAGACAAGATGAGCTGGAACCTGCTCATTCAAACTGTATTCATCCTCCAGGGACGTCTTTCACTGTTGGACAGACGCAGGGGCGGAGCTATGGGCGGGGCGAGTGGCGCCCCTGGGGCCGGGCCGTTTGGCCACACTCAGGGGGCCCTTTTCCATCCAGTTGCCCCCCCCAACAGAACTTCACTGTTATTAGTATGACGTGTGTGTATATTCACCTTTAATTTTACATAGATTGTTTTATCATGGTAAGTTAATGGGGGGGAGCTTTTTCAATTTCTGCCCCAGGGCCCTTTGTAAAGTTGTTCCACCACTGGACAGATGTTCATCTTCTAAAACTGTCTAAGCAGTAATAAAGAGGCAAATATTTAAAGAATTGGTGCTGAGCTGGATCAGAGCTTCACGTCCATTAACCTGACGATGGTTTAGTCTTCCCACAGTGTTCCAACCTGTATGTGAGACTTCATGCTTCAACATTAGTGAGTTGTGTTTCAGTCCTTGGCTCCCGACCGCCCACCCTACTTCTACCCCAGGCTGCCTTCAGGCCATGAAATTTGCCATAACCAATGAGGTAAAGGCAATAGTTTTCCACAGTTCACAATCCTGTTAGCTGGGTCAACAGCATCAGCTTCAGGTTTATCCTATTACGTTCAATCACGGCAGTAATAAGCATTTGTAAAGCCACTAAGGCTGGAAAGGTGTGCTGGGGTTAACACACACAGACTACCGAGGAAGGGAAAGAAACGACAGCAAGAAATACACAATATACACATGTAGCCTCTTTCCGAACCCTAGAACAACATGTGATCACGACCCACTGAGCCTCCCTGGGGTGTTAAAAGCAAGCAGCACTCTGTAGCTGTTGGTGCCCCTTTGTTATTTCAGCTTTTGGAATCAGGCAATGAAGAAAGAAAGGTTTGTCTGACCACATTACCTATCGCAGGAAAAATAATAAGAAGGGCAACGTACCGAATCAATGGCTTGGCGTGACGATTGTGTAATTTCTTACTGACAAGTCGCATAAGTCAGGCCGCTCGACGTCCCGCTGAGTGGAGATAGCACATGTAGCGGTGTGTTTGCTTTGAATGTGGAACGGCAAGAAATGTCACCCCTGATGAATGCTCGGCGGCGCTGATAAGACGGACTCCTCTCCGGGTGAGCGTGCAAACACGTACTGTACGACACACACGTGCACACACATCCAGATAAACACACACACACACACACACAGAGACTTGGTCCTATAAATAAGTCTTCGGGACTGAAGGGTCAAGTGGAGTCCAGTGCAGCAGATAGCAGCCCGGTACCCGGGGGTCGGTCTGGGTTCTGTGGTAACACCTGTGTCTGCTCTCCATCTGTCAGCTACCTCCAAACGCTGGTCCCAGGTCAGATTACACAGCAGTGGAATCTCCTGTAAACTTTTCAGCAACAACTCCAATCTGACCTGGTATCAGCGTCTGGAGCAGCTGTGCGTGTTTAATGCCGCCGCGCCGCCGTCAGTGGGGGAGGAGGGGTCGAGGAAGACGAGGACGCTCACTGAGGATGTTTGGAAGCGCTGCAGCGACTCAGGAGATCCTGTTGTGTCTCCTCCTGATGTCCGTTGTGTGGAGATGCTCTGACTCCCTGCAGTGGAAGTGGAAGGAATGTCCAGCCCACTGATCCTCTGGACCTCAGCACGTGTTACCAGGCGTGTTGACGGATTGTAAGTTGTCACTGCTCTTTTATTTGTCCGCCATAAAACGTGAGGAGTGAATGAAGCTGTAACTGATGTTAATATTCTCAATAAAAGCAGAGCTCCCATCCTGCTTCCATGTGATGAAACTGGATGTGTACCACCATCATGTAGCTATGCATGATCTGCATATCTGCATAATATTATTCAGCACATGTATAATACATCTGTACTGTAGCTTTAACATGTCATTCATTGCAGTGTCTTTATATCTGAAAGAGCTGATTCCGAATGGCCTGACGATGAGCTGAACACCGTTGTGAGGCCGTGTGCAGCCGCGGTGAGTCAGCTGGGGATTCTCTGTCCGGTGACACGTTGTCACCTGTTGTTATAAGATACCTTTATTGAGTTGTAAGTCATCTCTTGAAGGAAGAACGTTGACCTAAGATAGTCGTCATAACACCACGTGATCACCAAGTACTCGGTGTTCTGTGAGTTGTGCTCAGTTGTCTCTGCTGTTATTTCCACTAATATTGACTCTTTCTATTTCAATTTCACAAATCAGGACTCGGTCAAGGCTGATGGGAGACATTTGCTTGGCACAGTTGATGCCAGGCGAACGTGAGTCCTCCTGATGTGTCTTTCATCTGCGCCTGTTAGTCACGGACACACACGTTAACAACAACAAAGTCGACTTTGAGTTATTAAATTTCTGATAGAGAAGTTTCAGGCATGCCACATAAAGCCGGCCCACAGCCCCCGGTAATAGGCAGGAGTTAGGAGTTAAGCTGTGATGATGCAGGCTCGTCTCTGCACTGAAGCCTCGCAGACATGCAGCCCCCCCCGCCCCCCGCCGGCCCGGCCGCCGTGGCCCCCGGCCAGCGGCTGCAGGCTGCAGCGGAGGCAAAGGCAGCGGCCAGAATCTAAACAAGCACAAAACATAAAACAATACCCCCCCCTGTGTGTTTGTTTCCTACATGACGTGGTGACAAGCCGGCTCCCTCGCCGTGTTTTGGGATTCCATGTGGGACTGGCGGCGCCGCTCGCACCCACGAGGCCTGCAGAGGGAGAAGCAGAGTGACGGTGACCGAGTCACGGCCCAGATAAAGATGGAGAGCAGAAAGCAGAGATTTAAGGGCAGACCAGGGAGGTATGCTGGCGGGGGCTCATCTTTCTGTCACTTCTGGTTCGGAGCTTCTTCACCTCCGAGGCTGAGGGGGAACACCGAGCTGACGCGATGACTCGTCCGTCTCCTCTCAGGGAACTTCTGTCTCTCGTCCGTGTGCCGTTGCCTCATCACTGTCTGTGTCCTCTCAGATTCTCTACATTTCGATCTGTTTTCCTTCCACGATCTCCCTCTTCCTCTCTCCTCCTTGTTAGCCAGCCCGCTGGTGTCGTGGGAAACCCCTCCGTTTTCTGATAAGACTGATTGGGTCTTATCAGTCGTTCTGTCCAAATTCCAGATCCCATTATCTCAGCTCCTATCACCCCGACCACGTCCATTTTATTTCTTTTTTTTACGATGGAGCTAAATGCTGTATGACAGCTTACAACAACACAACTTCAACCTCACTTGAACACTGACGCAGGACATTTCTAAAGCAAATGTCAGTTTGTGAGCTTGTTAATTAAGCTGATAGCGGCTCCGTGAGTTTGTTTTACCATGTCGTCTCTGACTAACTTTAATCGGCATCTTCGTTTTGAAATGAGTCATAAATACGCACTTGATAACTATAAGTATGATCTCATTCTGGAAGCATGAGGCTGGAGTCGTTTTCTGATTGTGCTGCAGAGCAGAGCTCATAGTCCCGGTACTTCCAGTAGGACGAGGAAACCAGTTATCAGATGGAACCCAGTTCCTCCATGTGGTCAACAGCAGCTTTGAGGCTGACGACTAACAAGAGACGTTTGTAAGTGAAGTGGGCACACACACACACACCACACACACACACACACACTCAGGTGTCTTGCTCCAGGGCACCTCGGCTGTGGATGAGGGAGGCCAACGATCTGGTTTCAGCTTCTTGCCCATCAGTTGTAGCTGTGTGGAGGGACGCTCAGTGTTGTGAGACGTCTCTCTGCGTGTCCTTGTCCCCCTCGGAGCCCCCCAGCAGAGGACCTGACAGGAGAGGAGCTGCTGTCTGGAGCAGATCAGCCCGATAGCACTGATACCACACAGCTGTTTCCTCGGGCCCAAGAGGACACTACTCCTGCCCTTTAACCAACACACACACTACGAGACTCCCCGAACGTATCCTGTCCACTCATGGACGAGTGAATGAGATATAAACCTCCCAGTTCCCTCTCACTTCTTGTAACCGCTGGTTTCCTGGTGTCCACACAGGTTCCAGTCATGTCACTACATTAGAAACTCCACTTCCTCCTGCTGCGACGCCCTGCTGGCAGATGGCAGAGGGACAGCTGGATTCCAGGGCTGGCACATGAGCGGAGATATTTGAAGCATCTGAAGTACGTGACAGCTCCTATCAGCAGTCTTCTGATTCATCATTTATTGGGACTGATGGTGACAACGATGTGAACTGGTTGGAGATTCCAGACCCGGCATGAACAAATAATAAAATTCTTCCAAGGATATTTTAGGATATTTAGTTCAGTTTGGCCTTTTAGTCTCGTCACATCTGGATTATCTAACTCCAACAGAAATCGTACACATGAGTCATTATTTGATGGAGTTGTCTGTGCAGTTGGCCAATAAACATGTTTTGCATGAGTTATGCATCATACAGCCGAGTACATGATGACACAGAGCTGCACCATTATTGTATAAAACGTACAAATCGTGCTCTCAGATCTGTCCAGTGGATATACGAGCATCATCTGCTGTATTTGTCTCTTCATCACACACCCTCACACACACACACAAAGACACACATGTGGCTCCAGACGTTTCAGATGAGACTTGTCACGTCCGCTGACATAGGGTCCAATTAAAGGGGAGGATTACGCCAGGGCTGAGTGACCTCTTCAGGAATCTCCCCGAGACGCTGTGTGTACACTGTCAAACCCTCTGACAGACCTTCCCTTTAAGCACTTTCACCTGCTAATTAAGACGCCTGTTTTATGTGCGTGTGCGTGTGTGTGTGCGTGTGTGTGTGTGTGTGTGTGTGTGTGTGTGTGTGTGTGTGTGTGTGTGTGTGTGTGTGTGTGTACCCGCGGATGTCAACGGGAGATTTGCAGCCTGAAGAACTTCTGTGTAAATATTTGAACTCGAGCGTTGTACGGCCCTGCAGCTCGCTGCAACACACGTCAGGACGCAGGCGAGCGGCGGACAGACGGGGTGTGTCATTTATTACGTTAAGTTATTGCATGTTTTGGTGTGTGCATCTCGCCGGTGTGTCCACGGGCTGCCCGGCAACAATAGCCCAGCAGTGTTTATGGTGTGAGGAGATTAAAGCGGATGGACAGGAGCAGTGGGCCGCATGGACAAAGGTCCCAATGACTGATTAGTGCTCTGTGCCTGAAAAGGCCTGTCGTACTCACACGGGAGGAGATTGGTGACCTTTTTTAAGGGAATAGTAACTTTGAGGACAAAGTCTAGTTGAATTTGGGGCTCAGCATTGATCCCTTGTCTTTGATTTTGGGAGCATTTGATAGCTTTGAGAATCTTTTGCCATTGAGAACATCTGTATCTGGAGATGAGGTGATGACAGTAACAAAATATAAACTATTAGTTGAACTGAAGACAACTGGGATGTCCGGTGATCATTGTTGATTCATGTTCCACATCATCATGTCTTCCATTGTTCTTGTAGAAATGTTGATTATTGCATCAATCAGGCTCTTTTCTAATTAACATCTGGGGAAGGTAGTTTGACAGGCCTGTGATCCAGGTTGTCTCTGTACTGAGGCAGGAGCAGATCCCCCGTCTCCTCCTGAAGTTCATACATCCAATGAACATGGTGACCTTCTCATTCAGGTCTCCTGACCTCCCCCACTGATCTGAGCCATGGTGACGGTCCCTCTTTGTGCTTCTTCGTCCCGTTTTTACACCCTCCTCACCTTCCACGCTCCAGTAAAGCCTGGAAATAAACAACTGCAGGGAGAGCCTTGGCAAGTCCAGCAGACGCTCCCTGCTGACGGATGTTTGGAGGGAGAGCGGGCACGGAGCTAAGTTCAACTCTGACAACTGTCTGACTGGTATGTGGGAGCTGGAGGAAGGGATGACTTGTTAACTACAGGCGGTAGCATCTGCATCATGCTGCTGATAAGATCCTCCTCCGGCTGACTGACTGGATCCTCTCTTACACTGCGTGTTCATCAATGAACGCAGGGTTGTCGTGTGACCGTCACCAGTGATGTGCGTATCGACGTATCTCAGAGTTAGATAAGACAACAAGCAACATCTTAACATTACATGTAATCATTGAATCCATACAGATGTTGACCTCCTGCCATGTTTCTGGGTCAGACAATGTTGACAGGTTACTGACAAACATTCTGAATATCTGACAACAATAAGGGGAGAAATCCTGCAGAGGTTCCAGAGCTTCATGTTTCACGTCTCCAGAGTCAGAACACCGTCGTTGTTATCCTGTGGAGGATCCCCTCCTCTGATGGGCAGGTCCTCCTGGTCTGACTGGTAACTGCTCACTCACTGCTGTTGAGCAGGTGTTTTCATCCATGTGTGTCACAACTACACACAACTTCAACCTTTCCAGTTTGTCCATGACATCTGTGCAAAGTTTGATGCATCGTTGTGTTCATCATCAAACCACTGCTGTTGTTTCTGTTCTTTTAGATGAATCATTAATCCAACTGAGGAATCAGGATTTGATGATACACACATGTTGTGGTCAGTACTCAGTATATCCCTGCCGACTGTCCTGGTACTGGTGCTACTGTATGTTCATTAAGTCTACATGGAGATCTGCTTGTACAAACACATTCAAGTGAGGGTTGAATTATTGTCCATTAAATACACAGATGAGATGAAGTCTGATCGATCATCAATACTGTGATCACCTTCTCCCTCCTGCTGTACTGCTGCTCCACAGTCCTCATCTCTCTCTCTCTCTCCCTAATGACAGCCAGCAGGGCTGATAGGCAGATATATTTACCGTGGTGGCAGGGGAGGAAGAAGTCATCAGCCAAACCCTGTCCAGCCTCCGGCTCCGACAGGCGGGGCCTCAGAGGAAACCCTTGCTGCCTGGCTCCTCCCCCAGCAGGGCATATCTCAGTGTGCAGTCCCTGGCCTGCTCAGAGCTCAGCTACATGGGACCAAAGCCTCAGCAGCCAGCAGACTCACAGGCTTCCACACCAGCCCTGAGGGAGAGCCGGAGACGAGAGAGGGGCTGCTGCCGGTGTTCACACTGGCTCAGACACACACCGCAAAGACAGTACATGTGTGTGTGTGTGTTCTTCTGACACTTGATGAGGTAGGCTGGGTCGGCTCCATCTCATCTCAGTCTGGGGTCCAGAGGCGGCCGGCGGCGTCCTGAGTGCGGTTGACTTTATTGTGCGACTCTTGAGCACTGGAACTCTACTGTAATCACTATGACTCTTCTGGGCTCTGAACACTCCATCCTGATACGAAGCAAGTTCAGATCAGGTAAGTCCAACGACCGTCGTTGACTTTAAACTCCCTCCTCCGTTGTGTCGGTGCTCTCAGGTTCTTTCATGAAGACGTCCTGTGTACAGTTGCGTTTATTCTCCAGAGTCATACAAGTCATACTCCTGATGTCGGTGATCTCTGATCAGGTTGGGTTGTGTTGAGCTGCTCAGTAACAGCAGCCATGTGACAGGTGTGTGTAATATACTGGGAGCATGTGATGCTGTGAATACCAGAGGAGGCCGGTGCAGGAAGCCCAACGACTGGCCCTGTCACACTGTGATGGATTTACAGCTGGGCGTGTTCTTTCATGTTCATTCATCCTCCGTGTGGAGCTGATGTGATGTCTCGGGCAGGTTTGTGCACTTGTTCCGTGCCAGCCGCCGACCTGCTGCTGCTGCTGCTGCTGAGGGAAGCCAGCGACTTCCACACACTGTGGCTCCGTACACGCTGATAAGGGAGATTAGACACTGGAGAGGGGTCGAAGGTTATCGTAATGTGTTTGAATTGGAAGCTGATGTAGCGTGTGTGTGTGTGTGTGTGTGTACCTGGGCATATTAAAGAGGGAGGAAGGGTACGGAGTGATTTACACTCCCGTTAACTCGCAGCAGCTGCTGCAGCTTTGTATCCATCCATCTCATTCTCTACACACTCTTTAATTCCATCACTCTCGCTTCTCTCGGCTACACACACACACAAGCACAACTTCTGGTGTCGTTTCTCTCTTTCCAAACATATGTTCTGTAGCCTGAGCATGTGTGTGTGTGTGTGTGCTGTACTGCGGTGGTGTGTGTAGTCTGACCAACACTGCCACCTCCCTGAGGAAACTGTAACTGATTGTGTCGGTGATCCGAGCTGAACTCCGGCTCTGGACGTGGTGAATATACACGACGGCCTCTGGAAGCAGCACGTCGAACCGCTGTGAGGAGCAGGCAGACCGGTGGCACAAGTCCTGCCCGGCGGTTCGCCTCTGAGCTGTAATTGCGTTCCAGGAATGGTGGGCTAAATGACGCTTTTCCTTTGAGTTGTTTGGATCGGGGTGGGAAATGACCCCCGGGGCTCCAGGGAACAGGGGAGGGGGGGGCTGAGCTCTGCAGCAGCAGAGGGCTCCTCATCAAGGTGGCTCAGGGTGTTCCTGCTGCAGCTGGGTAATACGCTGCAGATGTAGAGAGGTCGTCTGACTGATGTTCCCGTCACAGTGATTAACGCTGAGTGATACAAGTTACAACCGACGTGACTGCTCATGTGAATTTATGACAGCACGAGTGAAATATTGTGCGTAAGAGAAGTAAAACTGCCCGTAAATCTCCGTGTGATAACCGCCGATGACGGCTGCAGTCTAAGACGATCTGCTCGTCCGGGATTTACAGTTTTCCTGGAGCTGCAGCGGCTCAGGTTTCACCCAGCGCCGCATGACGACCGGCGATTGTTGCTCCTTTTACACCACACTTGACGTACATCATCAAAGCCATGGGAACCGCTGCTGCATGGGTGAAGTTAAAAGGGAAGATAAAGATCTCACTTAAGTGCTCCCCACGGACCACCAAATGGTCTGTGTGTGTGTGTGTGTGTGTGTGTGTGTGTCTGTGTGTGTGTGTGTCTCGCTGGCGGGTTCTCATGCTGGTTTGCACCTCAACATGCGGCCTGCTGTTACATAACAGAACGACACAGGCGTCAGACACGACTTCAATCGACGCCGCAAGGTGTCGACGTGATAAACCAGACGCACGCGCAGGTGAACGTCTTCAGGAACCAGCTGCTGCACATCATTAATGATGATAGTATGATCTCATTAATGAGGATATTTGACACCTGAATGGTGAAAGGATGAAACCTGTTGCAGCAGCCGGTCCAGAAGGTCTCTGCAGGACGTTCAGCTGAAGTCCAACCTGTGACGAGCGGCTTCAGCCAGACTTCATATCACTGCTCGGTGCTTCTTGTAACAGAAGCTGAATGTCTCTTAATGGCAATAAAAGTTCTGAGAATTGATATGATCATTTGGTTTGGACACGACTGACAGAAAAACTTCGATAAAGTTAATTAAAATCTGACTTCATTTATTCTGTCTAGTCCAGATTGGTTTTAATCTGTCAATACAGGAACAGAGGTCCGTCCATCCCTCAGTGATTGAACTGGGGCCCATTAGGAGGTTCATCATGAATTCAACCTGTCATGAATAACAGGGGCCGACCAGTGTTTCCAGTGTTTCCAGTGGTCCCGGTCGGCTCATATTTCTTAGTAATGATATCACAGATAAACCCTGGACGTCCTCCAGTGGTGCTGGATGAAGAACACATCTACCTGTGTTTCTACACGCGTGTATGAGCAGACATACATTCTGCTGTCCAACTGTTGACGATCAGTCAGCGTCCGTGGACGGACTCCAGGCCCGCTGGATTGTTGGCGTCCTGCACGCCGCCTCTGGCTCACGTTCACAAACCTGCCGCGAACTGTCCGAGACCAAAGGAATAAAGTATGTGAGTTCTGCCTCGAGGTGGATATTCACTTTATGCAAAGGTATTAGACTAAAATAAACCCAATACTTCATTCAGGAATACCTGTTTATTAGAAGTTATACACTGGTGCTCATATATCTGTCCCGAACACATTCCTGTCTGGGCTGAAGGCGGGTTCAGGGAACCGCTGTAACAAATGCACAGCAGCCTCGGCAGCTCCGTTGTTGGACTTTGAAGTGTGAAGCTGAGGTGTTATTCTTGTGTCGTGGCTGTGAGAGTGAGCAGCACCATCAATCAGAAGATCACCACACCTCCTCGTGGAATTATCACCACTTCACCAGCTGAACTACAATACATTTACACTATAAATTACCAAACGTGTAAATATGGCTTTGCATTTGTATATTCCTTGTTGTCAGATGTTTGAAGTGGAGAGTGAGAGAGGAAGAGGAGGGTGCGGTTCGATGATCCGGCTCCGGTTCTCCTTCATCTTCTCTGAGAATAAACAGCTCAGATTATTGATAACCTGTGAGGAAGAGTTAATCAGACCTACCTGAGTACGGCTGTTCCACCCTGACCTCTGACCCCTGACCTCTCAGAGACCCTGTAACTACAGAGACCTGTGAACATGACAGACAGCGATAGCTTCCATGTTTCGGTCATCTTCGGTCAGCAGTCCTGCGTTTTCTCTCCGTGATGTCGCGACAAACAGGTCAGGACCCGTTCACGGTAAACACAGGCAGATGTCAGACGGCCGGCCGGGCCTGCTGTTACATCACGGAGGTTGATGCAGCTCCGACATGAAGTCACACCGCTGAATCATCCGTACAGACGTTTGGTCACATAGCTGCACAAATGTAAACCACCTGAAGAAGATAATGAGCACGAGGAGGTGAAGCAGAAAGTGATGAGGCTCTGCAGGAAAGGAGGAACATCTCATACGTGTGTGTGTCAGGTCCAGGATCTCCCAATGAGACCTTCAGATAACAGCGGGAGGAAAAACACACACACAGAAAGAAAGAAAGAAGGAAAGAGCCACGGACGCAGGGCGACCGACAGACACGGGGGAGGCTCGATGTTTATGACCCTGCACTCCCACCTAGGCTCTTCTTCTAGTACACACACACACACACACACACACACAGTGCATGCAGCAACGTGTGCGCACACTTGGGACCACACACTGCCGACTGATCTGTTTAAAAGCCAGGAGCTGTGTTTATCATTCCTACATCCTGCTCACAGAAATATTTGTGAGCAAGCAGCTTTGGTTTTTTTCTCTGTTTTCTGTATGTATGCATGTATATATATATATATATATATGTATAATATACATATACATACACATACATACGTCGTTTCATGTCATTAGCAGCCTGTCCAGTACTGAAGTTATACCTGATCTAAAACATCCACTGCTTATTTAAGGTGAATCTGTCTGGTCCTGCAGTTCTTCTGTCCCTTACCTGCTGTCTTCCTGTCTTTCCACATCTCCCTCTCTCGTCCTTCCCCTTCCTTTTACTGTTCTTCTCCATCCATCTTACTCTCTCTCCCCCTCTTCCGACTACTCTAAACTTCAGTCCTGCAGTTAAGAATTCAGCAGAGGAGGACACGAGAGCAGCTGGCAGACCAAGGCATCATGCCTCGTGAGTAGAGCCTCCGAACGCCGAGCCGCTGCACATGCAAGCGCACACTAACACACACACACACACACTAACACACACACACACACACTAACACACACGCACAGATAAAATCTGTCCTGCTTTTTTTTCTGTTTAGGAATTTAATTTGTGTTTCTCCTTCTTCATTCAACAGCAACAGAATCCAAGTTAGTCAAAGATCTGAAACCCCCAAAAAGAGCAGATATTTTATTCATTGATAGACGGAGAAACTTTGTGATGACAGAACCAACAGTAACTGATGGTCTCTGAGGAGAACCTCGATGTAACAGCTGATCATGTTTCAGTGTTGTGTTCACTGACCAGGGAGATCATCAACCATCACTGGTTGTCACGGTGCTGTGAGGTGTCGGCCTGTAGCTCCGCTGGTCTGATGACCTCCTGTGATCTTTCTCTCTGCAGCCAGCAGACTTTGTGAAAGTTACAAGAAAAACATTTTCAAATACACATCTCGTTGATTTTAGTCCTCCAAGTTACTGTCTCCTGATAAACAAGCCGCTTCATTAGCACATTAAAACACTGTTGCTGTCCCATCGGGTGACGCTTGTGACTCCAGAGCAGCAGCGTTCAGGAGGACGTCACCGTGTTGTCTTTCTG
>CAAKHC010015830.1:0-14886 GCA_901007825.1 Macroramphosus scolopax | reverse complement strand
AAAGTCGCAGGTTTTGAGTCCGGCTCTCCCCAGCGTCTCCGGGATCCTGATGAATCTCCTTCTGTTAAACACATAACACTGGTGTGCACTTACATCCTATTTGCGGCATTCAGCTGGTAACAGATTTACAGCTCATCCCACTCAACACTTTGTTCCCACCGCAATTTATCTCCGTGCTTAAGGTTTTACGGCTCCTCATTGCCCCCGAACCTCCCAACACCCTTCAATTAAAGCTCTCCTGTGTCTCGGACAGCTCACTTTGTTGTCATTGCCAAATTGCTCCTTCCCTTTGCTGGTGGAGTTTAACAACAGGGCAGTTCCGAACCCCAAAACTGATCACTTGAGCTTATCGGATGAGTTTTGTTGCCGTTATTGAGGACGAGGAACAGCACCGGCCCTTCTGCTGGTTTACGACAGCCTGGGAGCCGGAGGTCCCGTCTGAGCTCCCGAACCAGCAGAGCAGCTTGTGTCAGGGGTCACGGACCAGAATAGAAAGAGGGGAATTCACAGCACATTAACAGTCAGACTTCAGCCGCTTTCCCTGAGATACATGAAAGAAAACTCAGCGGTCATTGACGGGAATTAATGTTTATTTCAATTATTGTTAAAGTTAAAGAGGCTTCTTGTCTGCACAGGAACAGGCCGCAATAATTACAGTTTGCAACATCGAGTAATGGGAACACAATTTGTTTCCACTAATAGTTTAACAAGCAAATGGGAACAGAACAGAAATAATAATATTTAAGAGTTTAGTTAAATGGCAGCATCATTGCAATACATATCAATTTGAGTTAATTACTTTACATTTAGTCAGTGCCTGAGTGCAAAAACTATTCAGATCGTCAATACTTTAAAATGTTTATAAACGACTTCAAATTATAATATTTATCCGGTATCGTGACGTCCAATCAGGTTCCTTTGATGAACTGATGCTACATTAGCAGGTTTAGGGATCCTGTATGTGATGCAGTCATCCACAGTGAAGCCCGTCGGTGGGAAGACCTCCTGCAGTCTGATGGTGACGAACACGCTGATCTGATGGTGTTTCATTCCGTCCGCCCTGCAGTTGAAGCTGCTGTTATACTTTCACCGTGTGCAATGATCCGTGCAGCGTAGACTTCATCATCAGACATAACGCAGTCGTTAGCAACTGAATATGTAATAAAATATAGTATATCATGTAACCCTGCGAGCATCAGAGAAGCTGTCTAAGCTGGGGACTGTAGCAGGTCCATGTTTGGATCTTTTCACATTCATTCATCATCAGATTTTTATCCCACTGGATCATGAGGCCTCGTGTGCGACTGCGTCTGCAGCTCGTATAGCAACGTGTGTGCCAACACGTGTGTGAGTGTGAACGGGTGAATAAGTCAACGTTGTAAAGCGCTTTGATTGCCGTTAAGGTAGAAAAGGTGTTTTATAAATGCACCGTTTACCTTCGACTGAACACGTCACTGACAGCAGCTGCATCATGTGTCGTGTGGACGTTTCTGCAAGTGTCGGCTCTTATAACGAGGCTCATTCAGATTGTTTTGGACTGTACTTAGTACTGTTGTGGTGATACTGGCGCGGAAACACACTTTGCAGGGTTCTACAGTCCATGTTTGATACATCGTGCACGACGAGGTCATAGTGATGTTGCTGAAGACCACATATCACGACTGAGATTACACGTTCGTGGGGTTTTTAAGTGCTGCTGTCACAGCGGTTTGCCGTGGCAACGCCTGTGTTTACATCCATGTGTAGCATGCAGCTAACGTACCAGCCACTTACTTATTGACTAACCAATCCTCCGAGGTTAGTCAATGACAGCATTGCGGAGTGCGGCGTCTCATTACGGTTATTCTTTAACACAAAGACGTTTCTGTGACTTTAATCCGACTCTTTGTTGACTTCCTGCAACAACTCGGCTCCAGAGACACTACAGAGGGAGACTGCACACATGGAGTTCTCCGTAGGGTGATTTTAATGATGCGGCCAGACAATGAAAACAGTCGCCGGAGCCTGTTCGGGGGAAAAAATAATACTTTTAATTGACTGATTTTACAGACAATTGTCCCGTCATTTACTCTGCAGCCATTCTGTGGTTATCGGATGTATTCTTCTCATTCAATACGGGACCAATTTCAATTTGGGTTGGGGTTTCCGCCACCAGACCCACGTGCTGCTGGAATCGGGTGGGGATTGTCCTTTAGTCACAGAGACGGTGTCGGTGTAAAAGAGCGAGACAGTGGCGTGAGACAGCGGAGTTCAACATCAATCTAGACGACAACCCTGTTTTTGTCGCAGCCCACTGAGTCAACCCTCAAAGTGTCTTTGTGCCTACATCTAACCGGTCCTTAATTACAGCACGATGCATCATAAAACATCGCTCTTCTTCAAAAGTGATTCGTAAGTCGCTCGCTGCTGGATCTGTTCACACACATCCGACCCAGAAGGAGCAGCCGGGTAACCGACACGCCTCCGATCCACCTCCAATCACACAATGGGGAGGCATTATTCTCAGGGAAAACAAACACAGAGCTCATAATGACGGGGTCTCCTGAACGGCAGTACAGTGGGATCTGTGTAGAGCGGGTCAGGCATTATTTGATGTTCCTCCTACTGTACATTCTTACTGAGGAGATTAAGCCATCAAACAATGAGGTGCAAAGAAAGTTCATATGTCAAAGGATTACGGGGGACGGAGGGTTTATCAAGGTGAAGTCTTTCAGGGGTGGGCCAGGCCTTCTCTTTTATGACTCACTAATTATGAATGCTGCCCATTTTGATTTCACTGAACACTAATCCTCCTCACAGAGACCGACTACAGACGGAGGATAAAATCCTAATCCGGAGCATGTGCACTCGTAATACTCAGAAAAACACTGCAGCTCCTTTTTCTTAACACTTTTGACCATAATTAGCAATGGAAGATACCAGGGGAGGAGATGAAAGATGAAAGGGTGCCGATGGAGGGTTTCATGTCAGGCTCGATTCTTCCAAACACGAGTCCAGAAGGATTATTTGTTTCAAACTACGAAGGCATTCGGAGAAACGTTGGTTTTATCACCTCGGATCTTTTCTTGATTCGGAAAATGATTCAGACTCAATCAGGCGGCTGCCTGCACTGCTGATCACAAGACTTTATCTTAGACACGACTCAGTGACTCGACCCGACACTACCTCTGTGAATTAGACTGAAACTATCGTCCTGTGCCGTGTTTTCTCTCTCACGTCGCCGTGTCACAAGGTGTTCGTGCTGCACTCGTATCACTTCATATCAGCGGGGAGGGAGGAGACATGATGTGTGGAAGCATATGGAGATTTGGACCACCAAGGTCTCACTCGTGCTCCATTTAAGAAGGGGAACTGGAGGAAACAGAGAGATTAGAAGGTTAAATAGAGTTTAGTGAAAGATTAGGCGCATTGTGGTAGATCAGGAAAAAAGTCTGAGATTCAAAGAGAGTTAAAAAAAAAAACGTTAGACTGCTGCTCTGCACCCGAGCGACCGCCGATACGTAAGTTTCTTTGAACAAACTGAAATACATTATTCTTCGTTAGACGGATCTAAAAGGCAAAAACATCCTGACAGAACTCCCGAATCATCAACCACTGAACAAGACAAAAGGAATCAACATAAACAATCTACTAACAATGGTATCGGTGTTTATTTCACATTACAGAAATGTTAATGATTCTGTGAGGTTTTGTCCGTCATCTGATATCTCGTTAGTACCTTTTTAAAACTCCATTCAAACTGCTGTTGGGTGTAAGAGGCTTAACACGCACCAGTGGGACAAGTGGTAAGTGATAACGCTGCGTCAGCCACTGTAAGTTAAGCTGTTGGTATTTCATGTTCTTAATTATGAACTCGGTTCACTTGATTAAACAGCTTAACAGTGTCGAGGTGGCTGATGAACGTTGTATTTCAGGGTGTTATTCAGTCGTCTTCTTAAAAAGGTTATTGCTTTATAATGATGATAATAGGCCTGACTGGACTGAGGAAATACTATGATTTTTGCGGTACTTACTTTGGACATACCAGCGCTACATTTCATCATGTTTCACTCTGTGAACTTGCAGGTCTTTAAAGGCTGAGACCAGAGATTCTGTCCAAAAAGGTCTCCACTCTTTACGCATTTATCTCATTAATTTCTTGTCTCCTGTTTCTTTGCTTGCAGCTTTCAAGACCAAAATCAAGGAGGTGAAGCGAGAGAACATGGACCGCAAGGTGGTCCTGCAGAAGAGGAAGAAGATGTTGAAAGCTGGCAACCTAAAGAAGAAGGACACGAAGAAGCTGGTTATGTACTTAAAGAACGGTGCCGACTGCCCCTGCCAGCAACTGGACAACCTGACAAACCAGTATCTAATCATGGGCCGCAAGGTGGATAAGCAGTACCTCCTTACAGGCATCCACAAGTGGGACAAGTCCAGCAAAGAGTTCAAAAAGGCCATCAAGAAACTCAAGACCTACAAATGTCCTGCCTTCGAGACTGTCTTCAAATAAGATGACCTCCACCGTCCTTTGATCTCATCCTACATATGAACTTGCATAAGCATTAAACTCCCAACCTTTGCTTTTTTGTTGTCCTGTTTATATCTATATATCTTTGTATATTTACAGATATAGCTTGTCCATTTGTTGAGTTGGTTGAATGCAGTGAGAGATGACATCACACATTGAAGGGTTTGGTTTCCTTTTGTCTCCTCGGTTTAGAAAAGGACATTTTAGTAAGAGCCCTTCCTCACTGACCCATAATTCCCACTACATGTATGTAGATAATTGATTGACACTCGTCTCATCCATCCTACAGTTCAGTGGGTTTTGCTCAAAGGTAACAACATTTTGTAAAATATGCTTAAGTTTTCTGAGAGTGAGGCGAGAACATTGATGCCTCTCATGTGTGTGTATGCTAAATATGACGGGCCAGCAGACGGTTAGCCTAGCTAGCTTTAAACTCCTAGGGGATTAAACAAGTGAATTAGTGTAGAGAAAGTGTATAATATTTTGATTTTAGACAGTTTTTTAAGGACGGGGCCAGACTAGCTGTTTCTCCCTGCTTCCAGTCTTTATGCTAGGCTATGCTAACCATTTCTGGCTCTCTCGTCATATCGCGCAGGCTAACGTAAGATTAGCATTAATGTTCTCGTTCAGCTGTTGGAAACGAGATAGATAAGCTTTACAAAATGTGTATTTTTAATTCTCTCTAATCATACTATAATGAATCTTTGAATCAATACAGAATCAGCAGAATTGCTGCTAGTTTGAGCTTCACAAACCAGCCAGATTGATTTACTGTTGATTAACTTACTTCTCAAGTCAAAGACGTCACCACCGGCGATGTTAACAAAACGTCTTGTAGAGAATCATAACCGTCAAACTGCAGCCCAAGATTGTGTGCAGGTGTGTTGTCGTGCTGAAATACGGCCAAATATTGTAACATGTTTTGTCTCCAGCTGCAGTCTAATTGCAGTAATCAATATTCATTTGTAATGGAAAAAGTCTCCCAGTTACATGTTTGAAAACGAAAAAAAGTGCAAATATTTCCAAATCTATGTTCGCTTGATGTTGCTGGTCCGTTTTAGCACTATTTTGTTTGATGATTTGAACGTCAGCGATACAATGCTGCCTATTACATGTACATACAAATTTTACATAAATATGGAAAACTGAACGGTGTTGTGATATTATTTGTTTGGTAGCCCAGATCAGCCCCAACAAAGGGGTTCCAAGATGATCATGATCATTCTGCCAGATATTTGATATTAATTTGTCTCTAATCTAATAATACCCTGATTAAATGTATCGTTTTAACATCTCCATGCTAATGCATTCAGGGCAAACAGTCTGAGAGGGAACACACACTATCTGATGAGTAGCTCATATATCATATATCCTTTTAATGCTTTTTAAGGTGCAGAGGAAATGTCTTCAGGACTTTACTCACACGACACCACTACACGTTGAAATAAAAACAACAGCGCTATTGTTAATTTTATATTTGCATATGTTCTTTTTTTCGCTTGCCTGCAAGCAATTTGCATCTCAAAACTCAGAAAACGTCAGCGAGCCAGCTTCTGTTCTGTTTCGACGTTGCCAGCAGATCCATCTCAATGACGAAGGAACTTTCATGGCACCACCTCTGATAATGGAAAATCCTTTTCAGGTTCATCGTGGATGCCAAGTGCAGCTTTGTGGTGTGTAAACGCTAATCCGGAGAACTAACAGCTCATTCTGGTAGTGAACTTTCATGCTTTCTCAAACAAAGGACGACGAAAGATTCAAAGTGTTAGCTGAGGGTTCGGGTGTTCACACGGAAGATACACGACTTTCCTTACAGCACTTTCATGAACAATAATATGCCAACATGTACCTGATCTATAAGACTGACAATGCAAAGCGCTGCCTGTTTTTGCCCTGCAGACGTAACCTAAACTTCAGTAATTTGTTAAATGCCTTAACGTAAACACTTTTAAGCTCCGACATCCATCATGTTGGTTCACCGTGAGCAAACAACAAAACATGAAACCGCTCCGTCAATGAAAGCGCTTGTTAAAAAAGCAGGAAGTATCAAACGGACCAACATCTTGTCCATCTGGTTCCAGTAATAGCTTTGGTATTGGAAAATATATCTCAGATGTGGACTCTGCTTTCTAATCATTACTTCAGCTTCCTTCAAAAGAGCCCCGGAGAATCCTGGGCCAGATTCCAGCTTTGTCCTATTAGGAGACGATCTGCAAAAGAGGTCCTGCTAGATTCATCGGCCCACCGAATAACTCAACTTGACAACTCTAATGAAGTACAACTATCTCACAAATATTAATACGACAAGCTTGCTTTCATTGTGGGAACGCACGACTACATTAACAACCAGAGAGTCGTACTTCAGCGAGGGCGCTCACCAGGATGTGCAACCAGGGTAAAAGTGCTTCTGTGGATTTAAACACCTTTAGCCTATTGAAAACCTGCACGTTCTTTATATCACATCCTGACAGCTTTTAGAAAGAATAAAAACCAATAGCAGCCAAAATGAAGCCAGCCGAGTCAAAACCATTATTAGTTTCCTCTTCTGATCAACACCATGATGCTTTATTTGTTGTTGCAAAGGAGAAAGTCCTTAAAGTTCCTCTTGACAACATTGTTTGCATTAACAATGGATCACATTACCTTCTGCAAAGTGAAAGAGAAGTTTGTAATGATGAGAGTTATCACCATGAGGTTCTTCTCAGATACCTGCAGCATTTCTTTGGCTTCACGGACCCCGTCTTATCTGTTTTAGTTTACTCTCACCGATTCCTGTTCAGCATCAGACTCCAGACAGACGACGGCGGCGGCTAGCTGGTGAACATGTTGGAGCATTTAGCAGCTGGATATTTTACGCATCAGCTGGAGCTGAAATGAGAGTGAATATTGGGCTTAACATCAGGCAGAGGAAGAACTTTGTTCTGTACCTGCTGGATGTGTCAATGAGTCCTTGTTGGCTTGGATTTTCACCACATGCAGAACATGGTAATACTCCAGTGTTGTGGTCGATACATCAAGGCCCTCGCCAGAATAATCAATAACTGTTTGATATGCCTATTTGTAATTGTTTCTCTTCTTCTTTATTGCTGCTAGTGGAGTTGTTATTTCCTACAAAGAGTTGTAATAACACATGACCTGCCTTGACCTGACGGCTGGTCCGATCAGCTCTCGGCAGGGAGGCCGTCATCCCGCCGGCGGTGCAGAGACTCTCTGGTTGTTCAAAGTATCCACTTCATCATCTGAACGAGTAGCTGCAACAGCTGGATGTTCCAATCCTGAACCAGTGTTGTGACACGTCCTCTGTGGTTGTGGTGTCAAACTGCTGGAACCCACTTCTGAGGCAGTTCATGGATGAAAAATGAATGTTTACGGCTACGATAATCTGCCGGGCTGACGTGCCGGTTTGTAACATGCCAATGTCCCTCTCCCTTTGTGATGTGACACATCTGGAGAACTCGGGGTGACCTGTCATTGACCCCATCATAAGGAACACCTGTGGACTGATAATGTGTTTTAATATTCTGCACGTGTGCGACAGATCGATCGTCTTGGTGGTCTTCAAAAAAAAAAAAAAAAAAACGAATAAAAATGCTCCATATAAAACACCTCATTCAAAATAAAATGCTCAACTCAAACGACATTTCCAATGGTTCCAGAGGGGTGATATCAACCTCTTCATCAAGCGATCAAACCTGCAGTACGTCTTGACGTCAAAACAGATTAAGAGACATAAATATTATTGGGCGACCAGATTGAAGAAATGTTAGTTATGATGAACTCATCAAAGGACGAGAGGATGGTAGAAATCTGGACCGACCTCAGCTTTAATCAACGAAGGAACACCGTGTGACACAAAGTTAAATCCCATAAATCAAAGGTGGATCCAACCTCACAAACTTTCCATTTTACAACATTTTGGACGGAGTAATGGGAAGACGACATCCAACTAACATTGCTGATCGTGGTGTGACGAGAGGTTTGAGGTGAGACTTGTACATTTGACGTGACCTTGGATAATAACGTCAACATTTAGAGTAAGTGTACCAGCACGGTAAAGTCAGTTTGGATATCCGACAGATATTCAACCCGGATCCAGCAGCTTCTTGGCCTCACGTAACGGAGGTTTACTTTACAACACGCCTCGCTAACAAACGTTAACGTTCATACCAGCTGCATCAACAGTAACGTAGCTGCCTAATTATTAAAGTTTAACGTTATACATTTAACCACGTCGTACAGATGATAGATTTCCATCCTGACCTGATTAAATAAGGAACAAACCGAATGCATGGAGTGACTGATTAAATGCGTCGGCGCGTGTAAACACCAGATCGTATTAAATAACCAGATCGTATTAAATCACACCCCAAATAAACAGCTCACCCGAAATCTTCCTTTCGGAACGATTTCAATCAGAAAGACAAAAAAAGTCTTCATGTAAACCCAGCGAGTGATATCAACAAATGTATTGGCAAAATATGAGAGACATTGATCAAATCTTAGAGGCGTTACTTACCAATTTTGATAAGCACCACAAACATGGTTGAGAAGTGAGGTCGTACCGGGGGAAAGGACCACCGCTCTTATGGTTTGGGGTTTTTTACGGGACTTGTTGATAATAAGTAAAATGTAGAGCAGAAATACATAATTCAAAGTCATAATTCATAATAATAATAATAAGATAATAAAAATAATAAGTAAAAGCTTAGTTTTACAGTGTGTCTCGTCCTCGATGAAGAACTTTACTCACCTCTTTTTTATTCCGTTTGCAGGTTTCAAAGACACATCTGGGGAACCTTCTGACACCGCTGTCTATCCTCACACTAACAGGAGGAAACCATTAAGTGTTAGAGAGACTGATGGTGTAAATATTTGGCAGCAAATAGGGCGTCATTACTTGATTTTCTTTTTCTTTTCCTCACCAGGTCCAAATGTTTTTGTTTTATGGATCCATGAACCACGGCTGAGTGTTAAAGTTTTTAAAAGTGAGGCACCTCTCTGTTCTTCACCCACGTGTGCGCCTTCAAAGTCGGGGCCGTTCCACCCGACTGCTGTAAAACCATCATTTGTGTTTAATGATAAAGCTGAATTCTGGGTTTTACGGTGCGCCGTCGGTAGCCAGGAACTTGAAGGGGACGATGTCGGAGAGTTTAACGCAGTCGCCTCAGTCGGTCACCATGTGTGAGGTCATGATGACATGTGATAGCAAAATGTAACTTTAAAATGATTTACTGCAAATACTGCTTGTGTACTCTGTAACACCGACTGGCCGTGTCGCCGTGTTCCTTCCAGGTCAGGACAGGCGTTACTCCAGCTGTGTGACTGTGGACATTTACAAACGTATTTAAATACAGAAGCGTCCTCGGCTCTTTGTCAGACCCTGAAGAACGAAGCATTAATGTCTCCGGCTTGTCTGCAGGATTTAGAAAGAAGGATCAATCGATCAGGTTACCTTCAAACATTCAGGGATTGGAGTTAGATTGGTGGATTAGCCGTATCAATCCCAGGCTGCTGGACTCTTGGTGCCGCTCGGAGCTCGTGATTATGAGTCCAACAGCCTCGGGGGTCACCTGAAAGGAAAATTAAACAGAGACACAATTGTTTTCTTTTTGGAGAAGCGTCCACAAGGGAGCCGGAGCGGAGATGTGGGATGGACTACACATGTGGCCGGCAGCCAGATGTTTCTGAATAATAGCCATTCGTTTTTAAGAGGATGATGTCATTGTGCGTTCGCTGTTCCAGTAACTATATTCCGCCAGCGTTGGACGGTTTCCCTGGCATGACTCCTGCAGTACGTGTTCCTTTGTCTTAACTGAGGAAGGTGAGGAAATATTTGTGGTAAACATAGATTGATTGGTGAGAATTTCCTCGGCTTCGTCGTTTCAAGTGATAATCAAACCAGGGTTTTGTCGAGGAGGGCTGAGCCCTCAGGTGGAGACAAGACTCATGACTCCATCCAACAGTGGTGGATGTCTGAGTCACTTCATTATTAATTCATAGCTTTCAGCAAGCAGTTAAAGCTTTTCCTCTTCACAAACCTCTGGCTGGGCTCTGTGCTTTTTTTCCTGCCGAGTTGGGCGAGCGTGCGAGCAACTGGATGAAGCCGTGCGCTGCCAGTGTCAACATGGCTGCGCTGCTTTGGGAGCACTTTACCGACTATCATTCAAGAGTGACCCGCCACAAGTTATAAAACATTTGGTGAAAAAAAGAGGATTTACGATCGGTCATTAAAAAGCATGAAGACCCGTCAGAAACAACCGCAGAGGGCAATTTAAAGTTGGAGTTGAAGTATGGAAGCAGCTGAGTCAACTTTGGGGAGCGATTCTTTAAAATGTTCCTCTGATTGATGGTCGGAGTGATTGAAGTGATGTTAGATGTTTTCAGCAGGAATTAGCCGTGAAAGCAAAATAAAAGCATCACACACATTAAAGCCAATAAAGCATAAAGTTATGAAATATTTCCTTACGAAACCAGAACTTCACATGACGTCAGGCGGTTTGCTACTTCTTCCAATAAAGATTTTGAAACATGACAGACTATTCCGCAAATAAAAACTGCAGGCCAGCTGAGATGGACCGGTTTCCTCGCTCCTACACCCATAAGACACATTAACAACAACCCCTCGGTCTGTTTCAGCCCTGGACGGCTTCAGTGGGATTCATCGCTCCAAATCAGCCAAATCCACCGCGGCAGCTTGTAAAGAAAAAGTGCAGTTGTTGCTCAATAACGTCTCCCCGGTGGCCACAGCCAACAATTTTAATTGAATTTCATAAATTGTTCCCCAATAAACCCCAAGCAGCTGTGAGGCAGCACTAAGAGCAGGATAAACTCCAGATAACTCAGTAACCTCACCAGGAGTTAAGTGCTCACTGGAGGAAGGCGAGTGGATCATTTAACCAGGTCCACAATGATCCACAATGGTTTGTATAAAATGCACTACGACAAGATATAGAAGAAGAAACAGATAAATGTGATTTAAATTCAACACACATTAGACTGTTTTTGCCAGCTACTGGAGCTCCTGGTCCGGTTTGACCTTCTGTTGTGTTTGGAGCTGGGTCGTCACCATCAGCTGTGTTTCCATTCACAGGAGAAGATGTGACGATACTGAACGTCAGTGTTGGTGGAAACATTCAGAGGGAAGTCTAAGACTCTCCCCCTGAGGTTCCGACTAGATCCTGATGAAACAGTTATTTGCCCTTAAAAGAGCTGCTAACGTCCAGACGAGGTGAAGCAGGTTACTAACAGCCATCGAAGGCTGCAGGGTTCCTGCCCACCGACTGGACGGCTGCTCCAAGCTGGGTTTGGAATCGTGTTTGAATTCGACATTTTGTTGTCTTTATTTTTAGGGTAAATGTCGATTTACAGTTTGGTCATAAATCCTCAATGTTCTGGTTTTCAAAGATGTTTCTCTGTGTTTGATTTGGGTCTCGTGGTGGAGCGTCGACCCCCCCCCGTGGGGGTGAAACTGTGGAGGTTATATCCTCCGAACCCTGAATGACTCGTGCAGGGATCACGTCCGTGGTCGATCTCGACAGAGATAGACGAACATCTCCCAGCCGGCACACACATGTCTCGTCTCCACTGGACGTCCACACCTGCTAATATCAAACACACTCATTACTAAAACTACCAGAACGGTAAATGAACACAAGATAAATAAATATAACAACTATCAGCATGTGAACAAGCTGCTTCGTAAACAGTCCTGTGTAACAATATTCATAACTATTATAATTATCTATGATTCAATTCTATGATTGAGTTTAATCACTTTCACAAGTGGGTTTTTAATTTGTGTGTTTCTTTTTTTAACAACCATCACACACCCTGAGAAGAATGAATCACACGTAGCAACGGGACAAACACGCCTCCTCACTCAGGTCGAAGGTTCCTGTCCGTCTCTGCACTGAGGAGCTCTGAGAGTCTTCTCACAGGTTCCTGTTGGTTTGCTTCTGAATGATGTCTCAGAACTACTTGTGCCAGTCGGCGTTCATTTGTAAAACATCGGATGCCGTGTTCTTCCCTCCATGTCAAAGACGTTCTTGCAGCCTCGTGTCAACTGTAGGACGGATGAACAGAATGAAACCGACTCCCACACGAGATCTTCTAACATGAACAGAATGCTGGGCTGAACGAAACATCTGTACACAACTGCAGCCCGGCGGGATTATCAGGCTTTCATGGAACTAAAGTGAGGGGCTGGTCTGACTTATTATATATATAAATACAGTATATTATTTCCTACAGCAGCTTCCACCACCGTCCTGCTGGGTTCCAACACGTCTTATGTAACTCCATTATAATACAGTTCAAACCGTATTATAACGGCTGTGATATGTGTTAGTTTATTCAATCTAAAACAGTTTTATGGTGGGGGTTTCCCCCCGAGATTAACATGCTCATGGTATATTTTATTTTCCTGGCAGAGTTCAACACGGAAAATTACGATGGTTCAAGTCGTCTTTGAAGAGAATCCACATAGTTGGAAGCTGTAATCATGAAGTTGCACCGTGTCCTCGGGTGGCAGGTGAAGCTACATCAGAGAAGGTGATCATCCCAAAACTATAATACTGACATACATCCCATCTGATCTGTTACTGCGGCCATGTCGTCCTCAGTGGGCTGACGGCCTCCTGTTGATGCTCCAGTTTGCTCTCATTTATTATGAAAACTAATCGTATGGAAGCAGCAGCCAGCGGATGAACCTCCAACAAACAGCAGTCGTCTGTGACAGCAGCAGCTCAGTGTGACAGAGAGCTGTGGTTGATGAGACACAACAGCATTTCTGGATTTATTCAAAGCTTCAAAGTCGAAATAAACAACCCATAAATCTACGTAAAGAAATATAAATAAGATCCTTAACAAACCTTATCTCGCTGTAACCGACGGGTGGAGCCGGCCGGGTGGAGCTGCAGCCGGGTGGAGGCGTCCAGGCCGGCCGGGTGGAGCCGGCCTGGTGGAGCTGCAGCCGGGTGGAGCTGCAGCCGGGTGGAGGCGGCGGCCGGGTGGAGCCGGCCTGGTGGAGCTGCAGCCGGGTGGAGGCGGCGGCCGGGTGGAGCCGGCCTGGTGGAGCTGCAGCCGGGTGGAGGCGGCGGCCGGGTGGAGCCGGCCTGGTGGAGCCGGCCTGGTGGAGCTGCAGCCGGGTGGAGCTGCAGCCGGGTGGAGGCGGCCTGGTGGAGCCGGCCTGGTGGAGCCGGCCTGGTGGAGCTGCAGCCGGGTGGAGCCGGCCTGGTGGAGCTGCAGCCGGGTGGAGCCGGCCGGGTGGAGCTGCAGCCGGGTGGAGCCGGCGGCCGGCCGGGTGGAGCCGGCCTGGACGCCTCCACACATGATTTACACACACACACGTCCACACCTGGAACACTGTGTAGTTCCAGAGTTGTAACAGCGGCTATAAGAAGAAATATTACCTCCACAGCCGTTCACACAGTAATGAATAGAAGATGTGTCTCTTAAATAAATGGCATCATTGTTTAATGTTCGCCGGCGGATTATTAGATCTGGGAGCAGATCGCCTTCTTGTGGCGGACCGCGAGTCGTCCAGTTTCACTTTGGCTCCCGTCACCGATCTGATATAGTCGTCCTTCAGTAAACAGCTTGTGAACAATCATCAATCAAACGGCACAATAACCTCGGAGGATAATAAATCGTAGTCTGACGGGTAAAGATCCTCTGACTGAGTGTGTTTCAGCCGGTGAAAGCTGTGTTTGGATGTTCTTGTCAAACCAATCTAACATTCTTTCATCGTTATTCCTGTGAAAACACTTTTTCACAGGGATGAAATCATGTATTCTTTTCATTTCGTCCGTGTTTGTTCCTCACCACAAATAAATGTGCGGGCGGCTGCCAAGTCGGAGCTCATGAAACAGGACCCGGGGCTGCTTGGCACCCCGTGATGAGACTATCATGTCTGGGCTCGGCTTCTCGAGCAGGTTCGCTCACATGTCTGACGATTCGGGCCTTTGTGTTCGCGCCGATTAAACAAACTTGAAATCACAAGCTGCAATGAAAACGCTCATAAATTCGATGTCAGGATGATGTGGAGGGGGAGTTTTTTTCCAGCCCGGTCTGTTTATACAGCGCACTCAGATCTCCCCAGGGAAGCTTCTTTGTTTTCCTGTTTCATGTGTGCAGTCGCTCTGCAGACACACTGAAGGGGGAGACGAGCCTCATCAACACGTTTTACTACACTCACCTCTCAATAGGCGGGTAGGCCTCACAGCAGCACGTAGAGCCTCGACATGTTCTGACCCTTCAACACAACTTCTGATCTGGTGAGATCCAGATACCTCACACACCTACTGCATTTCACAGGTTAGATGTGTAGGAGAAGGACCGGGGGTCAAAGGTTGCAAACAGACTCCCACAGGATCTCATCC
>CAAKHC010015826.1:0-14835 GCA_901007825.1 Macroramphosus scolopax | reverse complement strand
CTAGCCCCCCCCCCCCCTTCATTCTCCCTCTCTATTCAAACAGTGGGCCCCTGAGCCAATACAAACAAACCTATCAACCGTCGACCCGGCCGATAAGTCGCTAGAGTTCCATTACACATCTCCCCTTAACCCTCCTGCCCTCTCAGGGGAGTCACGCACACACTCCACCACGCAGAGCAGTGTGTACTACTTCCCTCCCCGTGCACACAAACACTCACACACCTCCCGTGCTCCATTGATTTTTCCCTTTTATGTCCCAGAGTAAATTCATCTTGCGAGATAAGGGTCTTCCTCTCTCATTCCCGCCACAGAAAATGAACCTATATGGTGGTAAGATTACACAGTCCCCTCGCCGTAATGAGAGTGACCCCCGGAGGATTCAAGCTGCTCGTCGGGGAGGGGGGTGGCGGGGAATGATCCTGAGCTTATGTGAAAGACGGGGGCCCACCTGAGGAGCCTCTTAAGGGGAGTGATACTGATCGATGGATTAAGCAGGCACCTTACATATGAAGACACGGAGGCGGGCGGGAGTCAAAGCCTCGGATCAAAAAGGAACTTCAATCAGCAGAGAAGCGTGTAAGATAACCCCGTTAACGGACCTCAAAGGCCGAAACCTCAAAGTTAACACACTGCAAACCTCATGCCGTAGCTTCGTTTGTATATACAGCTTTATAATTCACAGACTGATGATCATCAGGACCAGTACGGGTCCAGTGTCTTTGTCCAGGACTCAGTGATGATGAGCTGGGAGATGGTGTAGCATGCTACATTTGTCTAAGTGTCTTTATGAACAGTTTATTTCCTCGTTAGTTAGTCAATCAATAGTCATTTATCAACCAAAAAGAATGTCAAACATTGTTTAGGTCAGTAATCAGACTGACTGGGGACGTCACATCACATAACATTATGTTGGAGCATTAGAGCAGCTGATTAATAGCACAAACAGCATTAATCAGTTCATCAATAATCCTCCGCTGCAGGCAGAATCAGAGCCGTTGATTCGAAGCAGACCGAGGTCTCAAGATCCTGTAAAAAAAGGAGGGTCTCGTTTCAAACGTCTCTCGTCTGCCGTTCAGTCTTTCAACGTGCCCTCAGACTGTCTGTTCGACGACAGACGCCGCCGATCACCACGATTGGCAAAGTGTCAGACCAAAGGCCGGCAGGTGTTGGCGGAGGCGGCCGCCGGGGCCCCGGAGGAGCCGAACTACACAGCAGAGCATTATGGATATTTGGGTCAATGTTTGCAGGCAATCATCTGCTTTCCTTTAACTTTAAACGCCATTAATCCACATTTTAACAGTTCAATTAAATCCACCAGGCTGCGAGTGTGTAAACAGAGATCTCAATCGAGCAGATTGATCCGCCGAGAACCTCAAACCACAGCGGGTGAATACCAATAGATGACTCATTATGCACACGCTCACCGAGCACAAAGCCGGAGGGGGGGAACAACTTCGAGACACCTTTGCACGACTGTGAATCATCATCACCGTGGTGACAGAGAGAGTTCCCGCCGAGACGTCTGCAGCAGCCAGAGTCAATCAGAGCGGAGGGTGATTGATGCTCGCCACTATTGATGCGGCCTCCTGCTACAGCACTTGCTCACTCGCCGTCTGCACGCTCCGTCCCTTTGTCGGCCCGTGACGTGGTTTACAAGCATCGATTAGTCCGTTTTGCAAGATTGAGAGTGTCGTCTCTGCTCGTCCTTGAATTTATGAAACAGTTTTGAAGAGTCTGGGACACTTTAATGATGATTAAGGTGTTTTTTCAACCCTACTATCCGGCATTGTTGGGTTACGATGATTAATATGGACACAAATTACCGTGTGTTCGATGTTTACAGCCTAGAAAACCAGCTGGATTGTCCGCAGTGAAGAACTAGAAGAGCCACTGACAGGCTCAGATTTTTATCATCCTGGTCTGACAACACCATCAAAGAAAGACGTGTGTCTGATATGAAGTCTCGCTCTGAAATCTCACAGGAGGCGACTGGTTGCAGGAAGATAACAGCGTGTCAGACCGGAGGACGGACGGCCGTCGTGTCAGCAGGGACCGTCCTGACCGGGATGACGAAGAAACCCCGACAACAAAGCACCTGAAGAGGATAGAGACAAGAGACGTGCAGCAGGCGAGTGGAGGTCCTGGTGCTGGTTAAAGTCAGCGAGGTGACCTGACATCAGTGCACACACACACACACACAGGACGACCAGCAGAAACAAACTCCACTGATTAGGAGATGTAGAAATTCTTCCACTCATAATAGTGTCGGTTACATGAGGAGCTCAAAGTTTCCTCTTCCTGACATCTCGCCATCAAATCCATCTGCTTTCCTTCTTTTTCTGAATGACTCATTTTGTTTCTTATATTCCTGGAAATCAATTCTTGTGCACATTTGAAGAAGAAAAAAAAAAAAAAGGTGCAACTTGAGCTCCCTCCTGCACGTCGCACTTTAAAGAAGGCGTATGAATAGTAGCGGCCTCCTGGCGTCTGAACATCCACGGGTATCTCCTGTGATGGAGATGAGGAGGCGGACCTTGTGGGCTCGAGGTGAAGTCTGTTTACTCTGAACCTCACAGACTGTTTAGAGGCGGCGTGTTACCGACTCCCGGTGCAGACGACGTGGGCATTTCTCTCAGACAGTTTCCCCGCCGGCGGCCTTCGGTCTCACATACATCATTTCCTAGCGTGCTAATCTGGAGCGCCGTTCCATTACTTGTTGGCGGCGTGGCGGCGCGCCACCACCGGCTCGCACTGCTGCATTTTAATTTCACATCAGGCCAATCCTGCAATTGGGCTTATTAAAGAGTGCTCCTCCTCACAAAATTGCATTGGAACTGTTAAATTATTCAAAGCATAAAAACTATGACTTATCTACTTTTCTCTCTCCCCACCCTCCTCCTCCTCCTCCTCTTCTTCCACGCTCTCATTTCTCTCTCTCTCTCCTGCATTCATTTAATCTTATCTTTCATTTTTCCACTCATCATCTCGTCCGCGCCGCTGCCTTCCCTCCTCCGTGGTTCTCCGCTTCGCAGCCGGCGGAATATTAAAATGAGATTTGATGAGTGCGTTATCTTGCTCCGAGTCTTTTGTCCACTTTCTCCTCTCTGAAGGAGACTCTGAGAGCTCGAGGCGAGAACGTGTGCGCGAGTGTGTCCGTGTGTGCATGAGCGTGTCTGTAAGCAAGTACAAACCGCCTCCCTTCATATCTCGTCTCTGATATTCCGACGTGCATCCGGGCACATTTTTAAATTCTGGTCAGATAGTGATCTTCTCTGGGGCAGGGGAAGTGAAAGGAGGTTGAAGTAGGAAAGTGGGGGGGGGGGGGGGAACGGCTCTACCACTCCTCCGCTGCCATCACCTTGGACGGTTAAATGAAAAGTGTGGACCCAGACAAGTGCAACATGAGAAGCTAATGGCTTCACTCTGCGTCAGAATGCCAGCGGAGCTATTCAAGCTAAAGTTGCAGCCTCGTCTTCAGACGTCAGCGTTCACGCTGTTCTCTCTGCATCAGACGTCCAAGTGTCTATATTTACACCACAAATATGAAATATTTGCAAAAAGAACACGAGTGCCTTTTATTTTCTTTCACCGCGTTGTCGTTCCCTCTCTGCGTCGTTCTATCGGTGCTGCACAAACACGACCGCAGACAGCAGGAGGCAGCACAGGGGGAAATTAACAGGCAAAAAAGGGTGAAAATGACTCGCAAGGGTCTGATCCACTGTAATTACACAACATCTCTTGCCCTGAGACATCTGCAGCTTCAGGACCCTCCGATCCATCTCAGGGAGCAGCGACAGACGACCAGGTCGGAGCGGCGTGGTGCCGTGAGAAGTGAGGGGACGAAGCACAAGGTTTACAGAGGATGTTATCTCGCACAATGGCACAGAGGGAACGAGATAAAGGGGGCCGAGATATGGAGGCAGATGGAAGCTGTCAATGATGCGAGAATGATGAGTTGGAGACGGTTGGAAAAGATGAACTGGAGGGAAAAGGGGAATTAGAGGATGTAGGGAATCGAAGCGTGATCATGGAGACGGGCGTTGATGGATGGGTTGGATGTCAGTTTACGTACTTGTAGTTGTTCCCTCCGCTAAGCTTGTGTCCACGATCGCGGGGGGCGCCGCCTCGGACGGAGCCGCCCTGCTCCTGTCCCGCTCCCGGTCTCTATCTCGGTCTCTCTCCCTTCCCGTGGATGAGGCTTCCCCGGCTCGTCGCTGCCTGTTCTTCTGGGCCTCGATGGCTTTGAGCTTCCGAGCGTGCTTGTGGCCCTTATAGTGGGCCTCCGCTTGGTTCTGCAGGAGGAACACGAGACAAACAGGTAAGGAGGGAGAAGCAGCGAAAGTGTTTCACTCATCGTACTATCAGCTGGAGAGACTGGCGCCCACGTGCAATAACTGTTAAAATGTGAGCATGAATACTCGCTCTCCTGCAGACGTTCGCGAGCCGCAGGGAAGAGAGTCTGTTTCCACCTGATAACGGTGCTTGCAGGCACATCGGGAGGCCAGAGGTATAATTGCATGTGTAATATGCAACAAGAGAGAGGATCCCATCTCCACAACCACCCTATTAATGTGCACTGTGAGCGTCAGCCTCTGCAGATCGCAGACACACACTGATGTCACACACACCGATGTCACACACATTCGAGTGCTCGCGGCGCATCACAAACCCACAAATAGGAAACGCATCCCGACTGATTGTAATTCTGCATTAAACCAAAGGTTTTTCCTCCAGGTGGATCCTGATTTACATGCATGTTCTCACGGCCCCGTTCAATCCCAGAACAAAGCCCCTGTTGCCAGAGCGAGCGTGGCTACATATAAATAGCAGAGAAATCAATACAGAGATCACTCATTTAAAGCTAAAACAACCTCCGAGGGGGGGTGGGGGGGGATTGTTGATCGTGGATTGATAAGACAAACGTAGAGGCGGCAGGGGCAGGAGTCAAACACGGGTTGGGAAAAATACATGGCTGCTTTAAAGGAGCAGTGTGTAGTATATAGAGTGTATACAGTCATTAGCGTAGACGGTGTATCTACATGAAGGTCAGGCTCCTCTCCCATTTGTTTCTCCCTGATTCTTATCAAGTGGATGTTGGTGCTGCCTGACAAATTTGTGTTAAAGAAGTTCAGAAATCTGCAAGCTTTCCCTGAGCGAGCGGCTGCAATCTCCAACATGACCACTGGGTGTCACTAGATCCTAAACACGGCTCCTTTCAGTGATATACATTGAATGTGCACAGATTTGAATAGCATATAACCCCAATATGTTTAGAGATGATGGATGCAGAAGAATGAAGATACTTTAAGTGTTCATATTTCTGTGGTGACGTGGGCTGCAGCCATTCTTTCAAGGCAGCGATGCTCTTCCTCTGAGGTCTTATTTAACAACTACACGGAGCAGGATGAAGCTTTGAAGGACTCCAAAGTGAAGAAATAAATAGCTGCAAAAATGTCTTGCAAACACAGGAGGAATCCCTCATTTAAAAGGAAATATTCTTCTGTGATTCAACAAAAAGATCACTTCTTCTTCTGTTGAAGTGCACAGGCACGAGGCTGCAGACACACCACGTCTCACGAGTTAGAAAAAACCAGCAGCAGTCTGGAGTTAATCACGTACACTTCACATTATCGAGCCTAATGATGTGATATCGTGGAGGCCTATAAATGATGCGGCTGTCAGAGCATCTGTAAAAACAACCCCAATACATCAGTGCATCGCGTGACTAATCTGCCGTGAAAAAGGCTTCAAAGATTAGCGTGATGTGACAAATTCAGCCAGCGCCGACTCCACCGGCCGACCGAGCCTCAGTGGAGGCGCAGGGACAAGGTGTGAAATGAGCCTTGGGTTCCTTCCACCACCCGCCCCAACCGGCAGGAGCGCAGGGAGATGCATCGCTCTTCTGAGGGCGACTCCTGATTGTCCAATAACCCCGGGGCTGAAATAACTGTTGCACTCTGCTGAGGGAAATGCGGAACACGTCCTCCCGTAGCAATGATATGATGCTGGAGCATCTCTCCCAGCGACGACAACCTCGGAGCAAGAAGACCTAAAAATAAAACGGGCCTCCAGTCGGTTCGCTTGATTTAACAACCGCAGCCTCCTTTGATGGTGGAGGTTGATGAAGAGCAGGGACACTGTGCAGCTTCCAGTGATTCAAACGTTCTCGTCACGTAAACCGACGCTCACATTTGTGACTATTTTTCGCTGCACCGGTGCTATAAATAGATGCAGCCCAATTATGTTTCTATTCTGCTGGTGTGAAAAATCTGCGGTGGAGATTTACTGACAAATGTATCATAATTAACTTCCATCTCCACAATATCAGTGGTAATTACAGATTTTTATTCTGTGCAAAGAGACATATTGAAAGGGCGGAAATTTGTGAGGTTTATCAAATCAAAATAACAGTTAAACAACCTCCAGCGTGCCACTACCCCCCCTCCCCCCCTCCCCTTTCTCTTTGTAATTGTAATGTAATAAAATAGAATCTTGGCAGTCGCCAGATCTCAACCCAGATGGAAGATTTTCAAATGAAGGAATATCTGTTGGAAGGATGTTGTTCAACCCTCTGGTGGAGCTCTAGAGACTCTACATGTGTCAATCAATCACGCTCAAACTGAAACGTTCAAGGACTTTGGCTTGGATACTCATCTGACCTCCACCTGACACACACACAGGGGGTGTGGAAGGTCGACCTTCAAGGTCATCGATGTCACGAGGTTAAACCGAGTGTTTATCCCTGACAGTCCTGCTGCAGATGTTTGTTGGTCTTTAGCCTGTTGGAGAGGTGGAGTCAGGTCAAGGTCAAACAGAGCCAGCCTGAACCATCCTGTCTCAGGAGTGTGCCTGCACCATCTCCTCGCCCCCCTACAAAGTGAAGCGAGGAGCTGATCCCACATTTGTGTGAGGTCAGAAACTCTACACCCAAATGTGGTGTCACAGCGTAGTGACACATCTGGGAGATTTAAATCCCTGGAGGTGAGCTGTGTGCTTTTTGAGCTTCAGTTGCTCTTCCAGGTTAATTTGCGCCCCGCCGAGGAGCAGAGGAAGCTCACTTATTTCCACCTTTGAGCGTTATGCATCAAGATAACTCGGTGTAATATCCGAGCAAACAGCGAGGAGGCTGCACGGAGGTGCTGCAGCTCTCAGGCAGACAGATAAAGCTACAGTCAGACCTGACACTCTTTGAGTGGAGGCAGTGGGAAGGGGAGTTGCTCTAGCGTGTGAAGAGCACGTCTGCGACTCCTCGCCCGCCTCAGCTCGCTGTCTCCTGTGTCTTCGCCCGTCTTTGAAGATGGAGTGCAAAAAAAAAACAACCTGTATGTGTGTGTTTTACCTTTAGCTTTCTGGACGAGGATCTACTTGTTCATATGAACATGCATGAAATGTGTGCATGGTTTTTGTTGCATGCGAGCAGTGCATATATGTGTGTGTGTGTGTGTGTGTGCAAGACGTGGCAACGAGGATTGGGGAGAGATGAAACGAGGAGGCGAGAATGCTGCTTCCTGCTGGGGCTGCTGATTGTTTCTGCTCTGTGCTGATAAACAGCAGCTCTCCCTGCTGTCTAATCCCTCACACCAAAACAACACACACACACACACACACACTGATCCCACAGAGAGGAGGAAAAACTTTTAGCACATAACTAGAAAATAAAATAAGTGACTTTTGATTTAAAGACTGGGCTGGCTGGCGTCAGGACTTCTCCTCTCCTGCAGCTCCGGAGGGCTCCGGACCCACATGAAGGGTGCTGAGGGTGGATGTTCATGACTTCTGAGTTACTTTATAAGAAGGTTATCTCCAAATAATCATCACAAGAGGGTGTATAACTCACACAACAGCCAGCACACACACACACACACCAGGGACAGGATTTAATATTTCTTTATTAAAATATATAACAGTATTAAATGAATCATGACATGGCCTCGCCTCCAGTTGACCCTGTTTAAAAGTACATACAGTACATGCTACCAAAGAGTCTCACATTTGCTCACGCACACGCACACGCACACACACACACAAAACGCAAATACACTTAGTCAGTGAGGACGATAAGAGTAATTGTGAAACGACTGTATTGTCGTAAACCAACAGTGGAGGAGATAGCAGGAGCAAGAAACAAAGGAATGTTCTCGCAGGCTGTAGGCTCCCTTTGGTACAGATTGCTTTCATGTTTTAAATTGCACCGTCTGGACAAAACGTCATCTCTTTCTCTCTCTCCCTCCCTCTCTCTCCCTCCCTCCCTCTCTCTCTCTTCCCCATCTTTCACCGTCGCACAAACCCACCGAAACACCTTCTCTTACCGTGGAGTTAAAGCGCAGGTGGCAAATGTTGCAGGATATGATCTGTTTCTTCTTGAGGGGCTGCGGGACGCCGAACGTGTGGTTGATCACCGCCTTCTGGACCGGGTCCATCTGAGGGACACACAGGGAAACAGCAGTGAGGAAGCAGCCTCCCCTTTACATGCGACCCAAAGGTCACGAGGTCACATGTCAATCACTCTGCATCAAGATACATAATGAAAATAAGAATAAATAAGCAGAGATGTTGAGCAGCATATTAATAACTACTCAGTGAATTAGAGTCCCTGCAAGGACGGCGTGTGATATCCTCTGAAGTATTTCTGTATATAAATTACTTCATGTCTCACCTGTGACGAGGAGCAACGTGACCGGTCGGCATAATTTAGCTACTTTTTGATGCACATGGAAAAAAAAAAAGGAAGCGCAGCTCATTAAGAGTCCCAGTGACACGTTTCTTAAGATGCATAAGATTTTCACATAAAATCCACATAAAAGAGACAAGATGTCAAGATAAACATCAGTGGGGAGGCTTAAATTATACTGCGTGCACGCTGCTACCTCTGAGGTTCTGTCTTCACCTGCGTCTCCCGGTTTGTTTGTCCGTCTGACTTCACGACGGGGCTCCTGACCTTCATACACGACGCCAGTTCACTTCCACAATAACACTCAAGAACATTGTGACTATGAATAAATAGATGAATAAATGCACATCGTAAAAAAAAAAAAACACCAAACAAAAGTGTTTTAAAGTCTTTGGAAAATTGCAGAGTGGATGAATCAATGTGGTTCTGTGAAGTGCCACAAAAAAAGAGGAGTCTATTGTGTGGCTGCAATAAAAGATAAGCCACCAGAAATAGAGGTCAAACAGCATCAATACAGTCGTGCCGCTCACATCAGGATGTTTTCCTTCCCCGCTGTACTTCGGGTACGGCGCTGCAGCGCCCAGACAAACACAAAAATAGAAGATTAAAATCAAATGAGGCTGCTTTCTAACTCCACGTCACTCTAAGCTGGCAAGAGGGACCCTAATCAGATCAGCCAATCATCGCAGACACTTGTGATAACACAATCAAACACGTCTCGTTGGGATGCCTCTCGCCGATAGGGAGGATTTGCAGAGACGGCGTTTACATCCACCCAGAACACGGGAATAAAGAAGCAACTAATTTGAGTCTTCACGCCGCGCTGCACACAGGCTGCTTGATCACAACACAACAGGGTCCTGTTGCTGCAAGCGACTGCTTCGGCTCCTGTTTCAACGCAGTTAAGAGTTGATTGCAAATCTCAGAAATTGCCTAATATATGAGGAGTCGCCGGGGAGGGGGGGAGGGGGGGGGGGGGGGTGTTCTGGAGATGGACTAATAGGCAACAGATTGAACTGTCTATGAAAAGATTGCTGACAGTCCTGGAACAGCGAACTATAAACAGAGGGGTGAAATCGGAGGCTTCATTATAAGCTCTGCATACCACGGTGACAGCTGATTTCCCTGCCGCACCCATCAGTGGGGGGGCCCTCATTTCACAACCATCTTGGATCCGTCACCGGGCATGCACACAGCCGTGCAGGCGGCCGTGCAGGCGGACAGACTTGGCAGGTCAGTATTTGGGCACCAAGCGCACAGAGAAGCTGTTTTCTCCCCGGTTGCCCGGTTACTCACGAGTCATGAGAAGTGTGTCGTTTTGTGGTCTGCAGATGTTTCGGACCTGCAGATGTTGCTTTCTGTGACGTCATATCCAATTTATAGGTGTGCATAGCTTCGGAACAGTGCAAACTCGTGCTCCGTGAACGGCTCCCCGTCTGCAGCAGCTTCCTCAGCGCCAGGCGTGAGAGGTGATGTAAACACACCCGACACCCAAACCTCCCCGGAGGTACGGCTCTCCTTCTGGGTGATCTTTGCCATTGTTGCTTTATTTTGGCTTCTTCTACATGACTCAATGTGACTTTTCCGCTCACAGCCACTGGAACCTCGCCCTCCCACTCCCGCCGCCCCCCCGTCCACCTGAGCAGGGCAGCCTGCACACATATTTGTTTTAGGAACTGAAGAATGTGCCCATTGTCTGTCCGCAGCCATCCTGAACTGACTCCTATAAATGCACCTTTTGTCTAAGTTAACCCCCCCCCAACCCCTCTCCCACCGCCGTCCTAGTGCAGACAGACCTTATCCTGCGCCGGGCAGCCCGGCCTGTGATGAGGTTTCAGGGTAGACCGAGGGGAGAGACGAAGAAAGAGACACAGGGAGACGAGGAGTCTGTGAGGTGGGGATTGTAAGAAGGGACAGCAAGGGAACCGGAGGATATTTAGTTGTGGAGACAGGTGCATTCATCTTCCCCCCCCCCCCTGCACATGTCCGGGACACCGTGTGCCTTATCAGAGCTGAGAGAAAACCTGGGGCTCCCTGCTGAATGGACTTCATGATTTATGCCACAGCTGCACTGTCACACTGCGTGTTATGGTGGCTAATCATCTCCTTCAGGGACTGAAGCAACACTGGTCTGATGTTAATTCAGCGGTTATCATAATTCCTGCATCCTGGTCGTGGTAGATTCCACGACTGCGAGCTGCGTTCTACCGACTGAACGTCTTTGCACATTACACCAGGATGCTGATGTGACCTCTTCTACTTTTAACATGCAAAAGACAAACTTTTAAATTCACTGCCACAAATTGTTCTTGTCACACACACACACACACACATGAGGGGCTTTGGACCGAGCTCTGAGGCGCAGACGTTTTCAGAATAGAAACAACAATTTTCCCATTTAATCTCCTGCAGAACACAAACGACTGGCCGGAGACTCGTCCTGCTGCCACTAAGTACACGAGGGTGTTATAGAGGCTTTAGTGTCTTCTATGTGTGCTGCTGCACCGCCGGGCGTGCTCCACCCTCCGTAGGTCAGTACGGGCCCCAAGCAGTGGGTGGTGAACAAATGAGCAGCACTTCTTATGTGTCAGAATGTCTTACAGACACATCATACAGCCCGTGTTTATGTCTCATCCGCCCCCTCAAACATGTCCTCGACTGTACACGCCACTCGGCCAGATGTCTGTGTGGGCCTACCTTTGCCTTTCTTCTTCATCTTCTCTCTCACTCATCTTTTCTTTTGCTCGCTCTGCAAAGGTGTAAAATGTATGCTGGCGTGAAAGCGCCGGCTTATGTTTCATTTACAGACCACAGAGGTGCAAATGGAGTGTGATGACGTCAGTGAACACGCACACACACAGTTTCCATCACTGAGGAGGACCTTGTACTGATGTTCTTCTCATTGTTTGGAGACTTCAGCCTAAGATTCTAACATTTACTTGGCGCAATGACCCTAACGTCTAACCCTGAACCTAATCCTAAAACATCCATTTAGAGCTTCCACAAAGCTGTCGGACCCCACAAGTATAGAAAGACACACAAATACACCACAAAAACAGGGGTCAAAGAAACCAGAGGTGCCTGCACACGTATTCACAAGAATGTGTAAAGTGTTCTGAGTAAAGGATCAGAGATACGAGCTTTAATTCCCGGTCCTGATGCGAGCGAAGCATCAGACATTCCAAACAAAGTTGGCTCGTGTGTAGAAAAGGTTGATACGGACGTGACAGGAGGTTAATCATGAATGGCTATAATCACCCGGAGTGTCAGAGACATGCTGAGATGATGGTAAATGTACTATTGGCACTGGTCCTGCAGGGCGGAGGGTGAGGCTGATGTGAGGTAAGGATGTTTGCAGTAGGAGGATCATAAAGGTTGCACTTGCAGCCTGGAGTACGGAGTCATGTTAGAATGTGTGTTGTGTGATCGCAGGGATCCTGATCCAAAACTGACTGAAGAAAAGACTGAAATATACTTTGTCCCAAAGCTAAAAAAAAAAAGCATCTTCCAAAACGGTACAATCCCAATCTTTGTGTGTGGTGTGATGAGTCACCTCTTGACATGGCGAGAGACGCACTCCTGCCATCGAACTCACCGTGTTGAAGTTGGGGAAGAGGCTGAGGGGGGAGGAGCCATTAAGTCTGAAGGGCAGGAGGTGTTTGAGGTCAAGCTGAGGCTGCAGCGGCCGCCCTGGCACAGGCAGGGAAGCGAGGAGGGGGTTGCCCTGGGCCGACGTACCTGGAACCAACAAGAAGAAACCGACGTTAGAAGGTAGGAAGCAAACATTTGGGACACTTCCTGTCCCAGTGCGCCTGCAGGAGTTGAACTTCTGGAATGACTTCCATCAGGCGGGGGAAGCGGTAGGAGGAGGCCTGACTTTGTGGCTCCGTTACAGCTGATGTCCAAAAGCACACATTCGTTTGTGGTTGGATGTGGGGGAGCGTGCGTTCCCTTTTTTTTTCCAGCAGAATAATAAGAGGTGCATTTATTTTGAAGGGTGGAGACCTAATATCCCCATCACAACCGAGTCCGATCCCCCAAAGACATGCACCCACCCTCCCTCATGTACAAGCACACACAAACACATCATTTAATTATTGATTTATTGGCTGGGGAAAGCTGGGTGCACGGGAGGAAGATGGGCGATATCGCATTTCAAATGGACCAGGGATGAAGAGATTTCTAATTTTCCGCTTGGCTAAGTTTCAGTGGAACTGGTGCGCTCAGCGGTGCGCAGGCACTTATCCCGGCTCCAGGATCAATCATTGATGTCAGCTGTGGGTCACCATGGCCACCCAAAAGTACGCCTATCATACGAGCACCTTGTCCAACACACACACACACACACACACACACACACTGCGAGGGGTTGGAATTGGCGTGTGATGACTTACACCACAGGGGGGGAAAAAAAGCAATCACCGAGCGTACAATAATACCGGCATTGTAGAAATAGAAAAGAAAAAAGGGACTTTTATCTCAGGGTGGGGGGGTGGTGCAGGGTACCAGACACAGTTGGTAAGATCACAGAAAGCTATTACTTTAGCATTTTAATGAAAACAGAGTCTTACAGGTGTGAATATCAAACAACCGTCGTGTAGAACAGCGACTCCCAAAGGGTCGGCCGCTCTCCCCTAGTGGGCCGTGGAGGTACTGCAGATGGGCAGTGAAAGGTCTTTTACAATAAATACATATTGTCTTTTGTTTTGTAATGAAGTTGAAATGATCGAATCATATTTATAATTAAATACAAAATGTATATATTTCGTTGGATATTGCAACATGTTTTCCTCTCGACTGTCAATCAGCCAGTTTTACAACTCACTTTTCTTTACTTAATTTCTTACATTCAAATGAATTATTTATGTTTATGGATTAATAATAATCCATTCTGAAGTTCGGGAACGGCTTAATGAAATCCAACTATATCCACCAATGACTGGGAAAGAAAGAACTGCTGATGCATCGAAACCTGTTGACAAATAAAACCACCAGACGAAAGAGACTCGCACTGTAAGTCTGCGATGGGATGACAAATCTAATATCGAGCATGGAAGTGGACGAGGGCGTGCAACCATCAGCACCACCTCATGTTGTTCCTCGCTTCAAAACACTCACACCCCGAATTATATGAGTCAGAAATCCTAGAAAGACTTCCTGGGCTGCATGAAATAAGGAGCTCCTCCACTTACAGTTCGTCCGAAGCCTCGGCTCCACCCGAAGGCATCACATTCTGCGATATAACAAAAACTATACAAAAAACAGAACACAGCTGTTGCTCTTTTATTGTAATTTTAACAGCATCTTTCATTGAGCGCTGGTTTCTTCTGAATGGTGGGACGGCGGGATGGATGTGGAATCTGTCAGGAGTCTGGCCCGTGTCTCTCTGCAGCTTGGCAGGATTGGCAGCCATGGTGTTTACGATGGGTGGGTAGAGGGGTGGGGGTGGGGGTGGGGGGTGGTGCTGAAAAGACCGAAGCTCTGAGCATATGCTTCTCTGCCTTTGCCATGTGTGGGCTCTGCACTGCTGTCTGTCTGACACCCGGGCGGACGCAGCCTACAGACATGTGGGCAGTAGGAGAGGATGAGGCACTGGAGAGGAAGCACGTCCCATGTAAAACAGATCCGTCCCCCCCAAAAAAATTTTTTTTTGGTTTATCTTTATCCGATGCTAAAACCCTCTGGCAAGTTTAGAGGAAGTCGGCCTGCGGGTGTTTGCGTAATCCTGCTAGCAGGAAGACACAGACGAACGCCGGTGAAAACAGAACCTCCTTGGCGAGAGGTAACGAGGAGGAAGCTGAGTCTTCTCTTGGCAGAGCTATCAGAGCAAAGCTGGGCTCGCAGGGAGGACAGTTATCAGCTGATAATGCTTCCCCACCTCTCTGTGACTCCCAAGGCAGCTTATTAAATCAGGGGCTGGCTGTTTGCCTCTTTAGTTGATAACGCCGCCACGGAGGCGCAGCACGAATCCTACAACAGACGCGTGTTCGGCGGCTCGCATGCACTCGTACATATCACATCATGAGAACAAATATATCTCAAGGCGAAGTGACGTCAGTATAATCTGCACTTGGCACGTCTGTGTGATTACAGTCAAGCACATTTCTTATACTTTTGTCTGTTTATACAGTGCGTACGTGTGTGTGTGTGTGTGTGTTAGAAGT
>CAAKHC010015825.1:13331-37289 GCA_901007825.1 Macroramphosus scolopax | reverse complement strand
AAGAAGCCGGGGGGGGGGGGGGGGGGGGGGGTATTTTAGGAGATTAGATAAAAACTTTTAACTCTCCGGGAGCACGAAGAGTCCAGAAGTCATAAGACACAGGGTAGAAAATAGAACATAGAAAATAGAGGATAATCCTTAAAAAAAACTCTAAGATTAACAAAAAAAAAGGGATCAAATGTCGGGAGACTGACCCTCCTTTGTACAGTCGTGACCTTCGCCGCACTAAGACACAATACAATCATTGTTGTGCAAGACCAATTATTTTCGATAAACTCGGCATCTGACAGAGTGAAATCTCCTACAGGAATGTTGTTGTGACGGCGAGAACACAGCCAAAACAAGGAGGTGTGTGTAAGATCGTGGTATGATGTTGTTGTGGTCGGAGTTCCTTTAAATTATATTAAATAAATGCCATTATGAAGGCGTCTCAGCCGCTGAACGGCTGCAGAGGGGGAACCTGCAGCAGCTTATATTGTTCCCCGATGAGAGATTTAGAAAATGTGCAACCCCGAGTACGAGTGTTTGTTTGCATCGTGAGAAAATCGCTCTCAGACAAGGGGTCTCCCCGGCCCTGATAAGGATGATGGGTATCTACTACACCCGGCAGAGCACTTTCGGTGACTTGTTTGATAACGAGTTGTCTCACCGGTTGAACGCTGGGGAGGATTTCTGAACGGGCTTTTAATGGTGACAGTTTTTGCATAACTACAAACAAAGGAGACAAAGCCTCACACGAGGATGAACAGAGGGCCGGTAGACTATACAGTCCATGAAAGCCCCTGCAGTGGAAATGCTACAGAGGACAGTTTGGACGGAGGTCTGCCACACAAAGAATATCCCTTGAGACTTGACATTGTGTGTCCTGTAATTGCCCCGAGTCGGTCTCCACTGGGGGTGACGTCTCGTCTCAAGGGCGGCGAGAAGGAGTTCTCCGGACCAATCGCTGCTCGGCTAGTCAGAACCTCCGTCAGCTGGTCGCAGCTCTGTTGGTTATAGTCCTCAAAAACCCCTGATGGGGAGGGAAAGCACTGGGCTGGATCTGTTTCATATCTACAGACACACACACACACTCTCAGAGGGTTTTACTATCTTTGTGAGGACATGTCATGGACAAACTCTCCTTTCAAGCTGTCTCAGAAAGTGGGAATCGACCGAAAAATGTTTCTGCAGATTTCCTCACGTGGACCTCAGAAGAACAGCTGAACACACACACACACACACACACACTCGGAAAGTGAGAGCAAGAGAAAGACCTTGACCTGCTCATTCCTCCCGGAGCCCCGGTGCCAGAGCTTCGGCTCCAAATGAGTACAGCCTTCAAAGGCAGAGATAGTTTAACCCTCTGGAACCAGCACTTTGTTTCAGCTCCGGTTCGCCAGATAATCCCTCGCAAATCCCAAATCTCTGTGGGATTCACAGTTAGTGTCAGATATATACATACTGACAGAGGAGGAGCGTGCACGGCCGTACAGATATTGGAATCAAACGCTGGTATGAATTTGAAAAGCTGATACGAAAAGCGAGCACATGCTTGGACGGAGTGAATGAAACCGAGGTACGAACCCCCGCACACATAGATGATGGAGCGTACAGCTGCAGAGCTCCTACACACACCCGCACAATCCACCTGATTTACCATGCTATTCAAATCAAATACAGACGGCTTATTGGGGGAGATTTCCTCAAGATTTATATATAAATTGATGCACACGTGGTCCCTCGAGACGGCTGTTTCCACCTTAAATCCTCCGGCTCAGTCAGCTACTGGGAAGAAGGAATCAGATCAGTCAAGTGTGCCACTTCCTCACTATACCATCCTTTCCCCTGGAGGGTCCCTAAAACTCGCATGAGTAGGAAAGCATAGGGGAAATACTCCTGGGGGCGTTTTAAACTGTAGAAATTAAAGAGACAGCGTAACACAGGTGGGAGAAAGATGCAACTAACCCCTGAAGCAACAGAGGCACAACTTCACCTCGGAGATATTCCCATTTTTGTCAACCCCACCATATGCTGACGTGTAGTAGCTGAGGGCTGCGTCTGTCTGTTTTAAAGAGCAGCTGGGAGGCATAGCTGCACAGATATGTCACCTTTACTTTCAGTCATAAATAACGCCGTGTTTCAGGGCCTCCGGCGTTGGAGAAAACACAAAACGAGTGCAGCTTGCTCGGACGGCCTGCGGATATGATAATCAAAGAGGCTCCCTGTGAGTAAACAGCAGTCATTCAGAGGTAGGGCAGAGTGATTCAGACGGGGTCTTAAAGAAAGGTCACCGTCAAGTCGTGTGAACACGAGTGCTCTCGGTTTGAGTCCTTGCAAGGACTTCAACGGCCGACGCGGCGGGGGGAGCTCTTCATTTGCTGCCCCTGCGATCAATAGAGGGCTGACGATTCATCACAGGGAAGAGCCGCAAATTAACCGGTTTGTCCACCCACACTGGATGCTGTGGCAGGTCACCGGGACAGGTGAGGTCTGAGTGGATTAATAACCTGTCTGTAAATCTTACACACACACACACATATGAAATCCCAGACAGGGTGAAAGCTCCTCGGGATCTCCCCTCTCATTGATCTTCAGCGACTTCATTCCCATCATTCACGGCGACAGCGTCACACTCCACCGCCAGGTGCACGGCGACTGAGAATCAACCATCACACCGGCATTTGCCTCAAGCTTCTCACCTGATTCTGAATGTTGAACACATCAGCAAAACCTGCCCTTTTACACAAGCCCCCCCCCCCACACACACACACACACACTGACTGACAGTGCGCTTTCATCCAAATGATGAACTATTCCGAGCAGCTGACAGCTTCTTTTGTGCCATAAAACAAACTGTAGTTCATCTCATTTATCATCCCGTTCACCACCTGCATGCCACTCAAATCCTAAAGCGAGGTCATATAATTAGGTGAGATTATCTGGAGTGTGTATATTCTTTGCGTCTGGTGATGCTCCCTTGAGTCAGATGTCATGACCTCCTACCTTATTGGAGTACGGTGGCCTGCTGAGGTTGATGCCATCTCTGATGAGTTTATCCCTGATCATGATCTTCAGCTTCAGCTTGGGGTAAATCACCAGCTCCCTCCTGTTGCCCAGCGTCCGGTTCCTCTGCGCGCCCATGTACCCGCCACCGCCGCGCCCGGACCGGTCACTGTTGGCCTCGGTCCAGGACTTGGAGCCCCGCAGTTTGGACTCGTACTGCTCCACCATGTGACTGGTATAAACCTCGGCGGCGGGTGGCATCGGCTCCAGGGTGAAGTACAGTCCACTTGCCGTGTCTTTGGCGTCCTCCTTCAGCCTCCTGACCGCGTCGTGGATCCTCTGCCTGTGGTGCGGGATGTAGACCCCGATGGCGTCCAGGTCAGGGTCCCCGATCTGTTTGCACACCTCCAAATCATCGTAACCATTATCCACGAAAGCCTCCACATACTGGGCCAGCTGGAGGGTCTTCAGCCACTCGTAGACGATGACAGGTCCGTTGCTTGTCATGTTGGCTGCTGCCAATCGGCTACAACTCGGGAGAGAAGACGCTCACTTTCCCAGTCGGCGTTTCAAACGCATCATAAGGTTATAATACAATAGTGTTTTCTCCTAACTTGGATTAAACAAACGTTGGATCATCCATGCTCCCTGGCTTGTGTTAATCCCCAAAAAGTAGACGTGTAAACGTGACAGTGGGTGTTAAATGTAACACCTGTCAATATTTACCCGGACGAGGATCACTTCAGTTTCACTTGAGGCTGCTTCCAAATCCCAACTGGCTGTTCAACATATTCCCCCCACGGTGACATTCAACGCGGAGTCCTTCTCAATAATCAGGCTTCCCTAAAAAACAAATAGAAAAGCGATTACCTCCAACTATTGTCATTCAAATACCTGCCCGACCGGATTCCGTCCGTTACGCACAGCAGCTGCTGCGTCTTAACGCCTTTAGAAAACAGCTCCTGGTTTTGCTTCCACTGGGTCTTTTGTATCACCAAAACGGGCGCAGGGATAAATCCAACAAACGTGCTTTCAAAATGAAAGAAAAATCCCGGTAAGTGACAGCCAACGGCGCGATCCCAGGTGCTTTAAGTGCACGCGTATTCCGATTCTCCGATCCTGCTCATCACTACAGTGGAACTGCAGCCAAGAGCCAACATGCTCTCCGCCGCTCCTCGACCGTCCACGCCCCCCAAATATCACTGTACCCGTTTAAAAATAGTGATGCGAGTCCTTTCTCTCTCTCTCTCTTTCTCTCTCTCTCTCTCCCAACTTGTCGCGCAGCCTCAGTGCGTCTCGAGGTTTCCCAGCGACTTGTCCAAAGTTGGGTAGAAACGATAAAAAAAAAAGCACATGCAACTGTTTAAATGAAGATCTGAGCTGCTGGTTTGTGTCACATTATAATTCCCCTGCCTTGTGATCCCGTCTACCTCTATCCTCCTCCTCCTCTCTCTCTCTCTCACTCATTCAGCATTTCCACTGTTTGGTTTCTCAGCGCGCATGAGCTCCCCCTATGTGCGAACCGGGGAACTGCAGATTGTACAGCACTGAAGCTGATGTAATATGAGAAGCTGCTCTACTACCCATCCATCCATCTATCCATTAACTATCTGAGCAGACATCTCATGCACTCCTCTTCATATTTTTTTGCAGAGAAAGCAGAGTCTAACTGTCTGTATCCAATTCCAGAACCACCGGATGCCGTCATCATCAGAGTCAAACTGTCCTGCAAAACAGGGAGACAGACAAAAACAAGAGAGTACAAAGGTAAGGTGGTAACAGCGCTTGAATAAGACCTGTCCGCTTTGTCCAAACGGATGCCAAGTCGGCCGGTGCTGATGCATGCTTAATCAAATACGAGCTGACAGCTTGTTAGGGATCAGTTTGATGCAATCACCGTCTCAGCTCCACACTGGAGGAGATTTCCCTCAGCCCATTATGCCACGCGGCGGGGGCAGGAAAACAAACACGCCTGTCGGAGAAGGAAGTGGGAAAGCATATCAAACAGCTGTTTTTTGAGAAAGCGCCATCAAACGCACGCCAACAGAATGCATGTCAGGGTGTCAGAGGGAAGAGATGCCTGCCAGTGTTGATCCTTCACCGCGTTCCAAGTCCAATCAGACTCACTTGACATTTCTTGTGATTTACCTGCTTTGCTTCTCTCAGTGCAATTACACAGAAATGCTCCTTTGCCCTTCATCTTCTCCAAAACTTGTATAAAGTGATTTGATTGACAGGAGCAATAAGGTTATAACTTTGGCAGGGTGCATTGTGAGATTCCACAGCTTACATTAAACATTCACATGAGACTTAGACCTTTTTTTTTTAAAGCATCATTCAGTTCCTTTCCTACAAAAGTAGCCACACAATGACCAAAAAGCACAAACTGGATTACCGTTAAACATTCACATTTCTCCAGGATTAAAAGCCACACAGCTCTGCCTGCCCCCATTGTTCTGGGCATAGAAATGTCATTAGATCAGTTACAGAAGCAAGGGATTGTGGGAGTAAAGTGACAGATGGAAGAGGGAGCCTGGTGCGCTCCACGGTGGGTGGACTCTGACTGCACACTGGCACTGCCAGGATTACTGTGTTTCCACTCGGCTGCCCTGGGCCACGCATGGTGAGCGACCCGCAGAGACAAGGGTGGCAACCTCACAGGGCCTCGCTGTGTGGAAACATACAGGACTGTTTATTTTTTTGGTGCCTCATCCGAGGGAGACACGCCTGTTCCTGAATCATTTCATTCTAGTCGGTGGGAGAGCTGCACTGCAGGTGGGACGGCAGTTTGATGATTGACATTTTATAGTAATTGCAACTGGCGCAAAGGAAACATAATTATGTGTCCTTTCAGTGTGTTGCAATCATAGACTTATGCTAATAGACACCATAAGAGATCTCGATCGCCCCCTTGTGGCTGATTGCAGTACAGCTCATAAATCCTGCCCCCCTTTCAATGATGGGATTTGGGCCAAACTAAATATACGACAGATAAATGTTTCCCAACTTTTGCAGGATTCTGTTTGGGTACTGTATGTAAGAAATATAAGAGGGGATGTAACTCTAGCTTTCAGAGCGATGGCACGGGTTGGAAGGGGCGGGGCTACGAAGTCAGGGATCTCGCAATGAAAAACACGACTGATGTGACTCAGCTCAACATGTGAAGATCTTTCTGACACCTCACATGATTGATCAGAACCCTGGCCTGACGACATCTATTTTCCTATAATGACTCCCATAGCGCCACCTAGTGGTGTGACACCATATATAGATCTTTCCCAAAAATAAGAGTTTCTATTGCGGTGCGCACCTGAAGGCCATTACGATACGGCGACTGCTGCACGCCCCGACACTCGTGCGAGGGCCCGTTCAATGCTACTCGCGGCGCTAGTTAGTGATGTGTCATCGCTTTGTAGTGATAGAAACACCGGAGTCGTTGCTCTTCCTGCTCAGTGTAGCAGTACTGGCCTGGAGAACTGCTGCCACATAAATAACCATCCCTTAATAAAATCTGAATTAGGGAGCCTCGAGCATCAGCGCTGGTAAAAGTGAATGTGGCAGTGAGAGTGCACATTAGTTTTGGTGCTGGTAAATATATATATAGACTTCTTCAGGTGGAAGGGGAGAGGGGACAGTCGGGCGGCCGAGCTTTCTCCATGCTATTTCCCTCTGAATGGGAAGACCTGGGTAATAGAAGGTGGAGATTTTTGCTGGGTGAACTTTTGGCTTCAGAAGTCTGGGTTGCACCTTTCAAGACCTCAATTTTAAAAACCTTTGAAGCAGAGAATGGCTTCTGTCCACCCCGATGCAGCGGCGCCATGAAGGTCACGAATGTTGGTTTCTGAGTCGGCGGCTTTCGTTCGGTGGTTATCTGTCAGCCCTGATAGAAACGTAGACACAACCGAGGGGCGTACAGACAACAGAATCACAGTTCATGCTTTGAATTTAATGTCGTTTACAGCTAGATATGGTAACATCTTCTCCTCCCAGCAGGCTACGAAGCTGTCTGCGACTCACTTCAATGTATCACCGGGGATGTGATGACACTCGGCCTTCAAGGACAGTGATTCATGGGTGATATGAATATCTCAAGATGAGAAACAAGTTATAGGACTACAAGTTGGTGGTTTTGAGATGCAATTAAGGGCGGAAACTGCACTACTTATATGTGTTGGGTTAAAACTAAGCAGCTCTCTCTGGAGGTCCGTGAATCGGGGAACCGAGTGGATTCTATTTCAGCCTCCTGACATCTTCAGTGGGGAGAAGAGGAGAGGGCTTGATCTGTATTTATGCGCTTTTAATTACCGAAGGCTTGGCCGGGGCTGCGATCTCCAGGGACCGGAGGTGAAGCGAGCACATCAGGAACAGCTGCCACTCCGCTGGCAGCTCAATATCAACCTAAACAATCCCGAACCTATAGAGAGGTGGAGGGTGGCGGTCCGGGGTTAATGCGAGGGGTTGCATGTCTAAGCATATCAGCCGCAGACACCTGCCAATCACCTGACAGCGTCTGTCTGCCAGGCAGCAGGTCAGTTGTCTATGTAAGCTTCCCCTCCGGAGCGATAAAAGTGAGGCAATCAATCAAACCACTCCTTTGATTTGCAGCGGGAGCCAACTTTCCAACCTCAGCCGGGGTCTGGCTCGATGTGAGGCATTGGTGTTGACGGATAGACAGATCTCCGATCAGATTATAGCTACCTTCGGAGGAACCCGCAAGCTTGATGGAGGGCAGACCTCTCGTCTAATCAGACCCGATGTCTGTAACATGGACCACTTTTTATTTCCAGCCCCTGAACAAGGCTGGAAGGATGCTCACAGCGATGAATATTCACGGAAAAAAAACACTGATACAGATCTTTGTCTTTCTCTTATTGACTCGGAGCAGATCTTCTCTTGCATCCTGTTTTATTCCCCCCGCGACCTGATTATAAACCCCACTTGGATACATCAGCCCAAAGCATTTCCCAAAGAGCGAAAACAGAACACACATAAAAGAAACCCAGTAAAATAAAGACATTGCTAATTAAAATCACTCGTTGGTACAAAGCAGCGGTTAGAATGAATTGTATTTATTGATCTCGGGATGAAAACTCAAGGCGGGCTAATGAGCTGAAAACATTTAGAAACTGCTCCGCGAGATGAAGCGATTCTCTTTAAATGGGTCAGACTGTCCTCAAAACATTCTGTATGATGAAATGTGTTAACAGGGGAAGCCGCTGCTTTGTAGTGTGAAGTTATAATGGAAACCAAAAAGGGAGAATTATCAGGCAATAAGACAGTTATTGCCTCCGGCGGCGCTTTAATAAGACCCAGCTAACCTGTGACCTGAGATAGCGGCGGCGGCGGCGGTTGTTGGTGAGGCTCGGTGACTCAAAGGGCATCAACACGCCCACGGGAGCCGCCACTTAAATCCCAGTCAACTGCACCGGTATACCATCCCAGTGAGCCGGCGTCCGTGTGATTAATATGGGTGGCCATGCACCGGCCGAGCGCGGCAGCGCGGTGTCTCTGCATTTGGATTATGGATATGCAAATTGCTTGGCCGCTGGCGATAGAACACATGAGTGGTGATATAACACATGACTGTGTGGGATATCTTTCCACCCTGTCATTGCTGTTGGGCACTTCATGTGTTGAAACCTTGGTAAGTATTTTGGGTATAAAGGGACTAAGTGGGCATTAGTCATCGGAGGTCTTAGAGCTAAGTGCCAGTCGAGCGCTGATTACAGTCTTCGCCACCCGATGACACGATGACCTGGGTACCGATCCAATCCAAGCCAGCCGCATCCATAAACTCAGAACACATTGGCCCGGTTGAATTTATTGTTCTATCTACTGCGCCTCTAAAAAAGAGTCGCACCGGGCTCAGATCCCGAGCGACAATAAAAGACGAGGCAATAGGAAGAAAAAAAAAAAAAGCTATAAAATGACTCGCTAACTGATTTCAGCTTGTCGGGTCCCTCTTGTGTGTTTCCAAGTGTGTGAGCTCAGAGCTGCGTGTGCTGAAGGGAAGGATGAACCGACCGTCACGTGACTTCAGAGGAGGCACAGAAAGACCAAGTAGTAAAGATTTGGATAAAGAACAAAGATTTCGCAGACCTCGTTTTCCTTCTTAATTAAAAACGAAAATTGAATGAATCATGCGAAACTGTGTGTGTGTGTGTGTGTGTTGTGGGGACATAAATCTGTTTGCACACTCAGATTATCGGGACTATGGGACCCCGTGATGTACATGATGGTGGGATGTATCGGTGGACAACAACATGCCAGACAGGACGAGTGTTGGCTGAAAGGAGCTGTGATAATGTGTTCAAGTAAAACGTCTGTTGACGTCAACGTCAGGTCTGAACCGGGATCCTTCCATCAACCTAACAACTGTGAGCTTTCATGTACATCAATCCAATACAAATGCAATAACCTGTGAGATCCATAGTGGATGGTGGTGGTGGTGGTAGGATGTATCTGTCTACTGTTCAGTCTGTACGACCGAATACAGGATAATGATCCTTCACTGTGACCCCCTTCCATATCTGGACACTGTCACTTATCCATATCACATGTCTGCTATCACATCCACTAATGGCCGATGCAAGACAGACCCAATGATTTCTTCTATTCAGTGGATTTTCCCCACAAACATGAGATAATGGTTCTCTCTCACCGGCTTTGTGGCAACAGAGAACGAGCGACCTCGCTGACGAGGTTCATTCCAGCGTACGTTTAATGACTGTACAAACTTCTCAAATAATTCAGTGCATCATTGAAGTGTCCCGATGAGCTCCGTCAGTCGAGGGGAGTCTGCTTTCCACTCAGGAGGACGAGGAACATATTGAATTGTATCTGAGAAAAACACACCTGGATTTAAGATTATTCTCACAGCGTGAGGTGTTGTTATTTAAGATAAGGGATTTTGGATAAAGTAAAGAAGCTCATTTTTTTTAATGGTGAATATGAAGGGTGAGCTTATCCAGTGGGGGGGAGAGTGTCCCTCCGTGTTTTGGGATGCACACCAGAATTATTGTCCGTTAAAGATCCAGTGTCAACAACCTCTGCTGACGTTCAATTATACGCTCGAGTAAGCTCCTTTAAACATGCTGCAAAATTAGGCAAAAGAAAAGTCTCCTCTCCAGTTGTCGTATGGCTAAGAGAACTAAAACTCAGGAGAAGCCCACGCGCTCTCGTCCACGCACGCGCTCAGACACATTCCCCAATCTCAACTTCCAGCTGCGTATTTTTTATGTTAGTCCATTGAGGTCTGACTTGGATGTTTTAAAAGGTAGCGTTTGATCTCGCGGAGGCTTTGTTCCTCGTTTGATTTCCAGAAGCATGTTTGGACAGATCAGCTCTGTGTATTTTTCCCGGAGAAGTTTTTTTCTTCAGAGGAGCAAATAGTTCCACCTGCAGAAGTCCTTGTTTCCCGTAGAACGAGCCGGAAACTAATGACGAGCTTCTCAAACGGCGACCTCTCTCCTTTAACAAGCTCCTGTTTCTAATCTCATCCGGCACTCTGAATATGGTTTGACGAACTTTTCTAGCAAAGTGCAGTCATGTGAAGTGACCTCATCCTCATAACAGGGATGGTTTCTGTATCAAAGACTCTGTATTAGCAGGAGATTGATCATCAGTAAGTAAGAGACGGAGAAACGGGTCAAACGCTTTCCGCTCATTTTCTCTCCACACGGCCTTCAACACCCTCAAACCAATTACAGAGTAGCGTTCACCGGCATGTGGAAGAGTTAACAGACTGGCAGAATAGCAGAGTCTATAAGTAGAATGTATCCATCATTATAATAATATTCCTATTTAAATGCATGCTTTGCTGCAGGGGTGTCATATGCATTTATATGAGCGCCTTGAGTTCAGCGTTGTGATTGTTCTGCAGAGAACAGCCGTGCGGTCCTTTGGTAAAGAAAAGACTGTCGATGATTCAAGAGGTCGGTATCAACCAGAAGAACTTCTCTTCTTAAAGGAGCGGGCTCATATTTGCAAGGGCTTTGAAATTAATTTACCTTAAGTGCAAACAAGGTCTGTTTGCTCGCGGCGACAATCCACCACCTGCCAGATAAGAAAAACCTATTTTCTCGTCAGTGTTTTTCACACAGTTTCTCCTCTGCCTTGTCTGCCTTGTTGTGTTTCGGTGTCGGTCTAACTCCAGATGCTGGAACGTCGCCCGGAGCGCTTGCACATCCCCAAAAGCCTGTTTCACGTCTAAGCTGTCTACCTGCTGGAATTCGCCTCCATTGCTCCCGCAGCTGTGTTTATGTTAAACGGTCGGGTTAAATACTTTACAAGGGGCCGTTTAAAACGTCGGGTTTCATGGTCAGTGAGTGCAGCATGTCGAGGACGAGTGTCGGTGACTTATTAAGCACCGATGTGAGTTATTCACGAGCCCTCAGGCTGTTGCCTTTTCCACCCCAGCTTTCTAGGGACGATCCTGCGGAGGATTGTTTAATTGTACGCCTTCGCTTTCAATGCGGGATGAAACATTTGAAATCTATTTACGATGACGGAGGAGCGAGCGAACTTCGGTTGGAGCGCTGAGCTGAAAGAGGCAGACCACTAGTGGACTTTAAAGGGCAGCAGCCGCTGTCACATGCCACAAACTCAGGAGAGGCCGAGCTATTTACAGCAAACAACCGGTTCTATATCGAGGGCGGCAGCTAAGATATGCAGAGTCACACTGGAGAAAATCCTCGTCCCTGGAGGACAGATTAAGGAGAGAAAATTGATATATTCTACAGATTTAGAGGGATGACCTTGTTGCAAAGAGCAAAATGCCCATTTGGTATCACAGGATTACTAAACATGTGTTATCATTTTATTTATTGAAGGTTTGTTTACTGCTTACGGCCTTTAGATGAATCTAGCTTCAGCACCTGGACAGACACGAGCTGTCTCTGCTCTCATGTACCTCGAATAAACATGTTTCCACATTCCTTCCTTCATCGTTCTGGATTTGATTCTTTTCTTTAAGCTGGCCCGGTTTCACCTTGTATTTCTTTCTTTCATCCTCGTGTAGTAAATTCTCCTGGTTGTCAGGTTCTCTGAAGCCCTGCAGACGTCCAACCTTGTTGTCGACAGGCGTTTGTCACAACACACTTGTAAAGGGCAGAACCACATGTGTCCGTTAAACAGAGGTTACTACCAGACCGTCGACCGCCGGATTATACAACGCACACTCTATCATACCATGCAGGGTCCGAAATAAACACCCATCAAAATATGGTCACATTTTCTGTTTGACGTTTAATTTTAAGGATTTAATATAGAACATTAGAATGAATGAATATATGTATTTTAAGGGGATGCACATAACAGATTGATTTATTGTAATTATCAGGCTTTAATAGTTCCTGGCACCTGATTTATTTCTATTTATAACTTTTATAAATAGATATACTAATTAAATGGGAATTAATATCCAAGCCAGAAACATCGCACCACATGCTCGTTAGTACCAAGTAGCGTGCTGACATGCACCGTCTGAACACTAAAGATCTATTCCATCACCATGCTTCAGATAAGAGGCCCGGCTATCTTCTTTTATGGACACTTACATTAGCTGTAATTCATAAAGTGACTGATAATGATGAAGCCCAGACAGAAGTTCCGTTCAAGGTACTTTTATTTGCAGATACATCCTTCAAACTCATAACCCCTCCTTGTTTCACCTTGTTCGGAATATACATTTCAGAATAAAACGCCTCACTAGTGTTTAATGGACCACAATAAGCAGCGTATCTGCTGGTCCCACAGAGACGCCGGCTTAGAAGCAAAACAAAATTCAGGGTTGGGGTTAGGTTCAAAACTGACCTCGGATAAATAAAAAAAAAGGCAATTTGCATGCAAATGATATTGCTGGCATTTGCTGTAATTGCTATTTGTGCTGCTCATCTGAACGGATACAACGGCAGCACCTTCGTCTGCAGCGGCTAACTGGGAGAAAAACATTGAACATCTTCAGTATTCAACACGGTGCTTTGACCGTTTCTAAAGGACCACATCCACCTTTACCTTTAGGACCTGTTGAAGAACAACTTGGACACATTGCATGAATCGTGTCCCGTTATTTCAGCTATTTTGAGTGCTCTTCAAGGCGCTCGTCCACCGGCTGAACCGACCGACAGGACGCAGCAGAGCCTCACCCCCTCGAATCCAAATGAGTCTGATCACAGGCGAGTCCGACGCAGGCTGGAAATAACCCGCTCGCACTCCATGGATGCATCTTAAATTCCTGCAAGATTAAAGGTTTTTGATGTGGTTTTAGGGGGAATCAGCAAGAGTCCGTTTTCTTTCTTCTTTGAGCTGTAAAAAGCACAAACACATTACACACATGCATAACAAGCAGACCCAGAGATGTGAACAGGAGGATGAGGAGGAGGAGGATGGTTCTCACCCTGTATGGCCAATTATTATTTTTTAAATAAAAAGGAATATTAAGCATTTGGCTCATTATTATATGCAGAAATGAAGCCGAAAGCCAGACTAGGGTTTGTGTGTGTGTGTGTTGGCATGCAATTATTGGACGACCTCTTTTTTCCTTTAGCAGGGCACGAAGTGATGAGGAGTGGAGGAAGATTTCCAGAGGAAGATGTCACTAACTGTTAACAAAACAACAAAAAAAAAAAGTAATTAAAAATCACTTTGCTGGCTGCTCAATTGTATGTTGACTAACTTTTATTTTTAGTGTTCGGTAGTAGCAGCCGACTGTATTGAACTCGGCTATTTAGGGCTATAAAAGGCCTTGAAAACAAGCCATGATTCTTGTGTTGCCGGCACACGCCACTTTCCTGTAGGCGTATGTGCCGGATAAAACAATTTAAATGGTGTGCAGACTCTGCACCACGGTCGCATGCTAGTGTGGTAATCATGTGGACCTGCTCAGTAAGTCCTTCATTTAGGAGATTATATTGTTTTATGCAGTTTTTCGTTCAGTTGTTTCCCTCCATTAATGACATGATGAAGATTATCAGATCAATGAAGATGCAATCTGCATTGATACAATATATGCATGTAATATATATATTGGAATATTCTCACTATGAGAAAGTAATGAGTCACCCCATGCAACCTCGTGTGATACTGATCCTTGATTGCCTTGGATTAGACTTGGATTAGACTTTCATGTGCCGACTGTTTTTGCCGCGACCGGTAATGCTATGCATGCCCTTCACTTCCTCAATCCTTCCTCCCTTGTGGGACGGTTAGCTTAGCGGCATGAACAACGCGGCAGCCGCGGAGTGCCGGAGCACCGGTGGGAGAATTTTTAACAAGCAGCTCAGGGATTATTTTTGTGGTTAAGAGGAGCGGAGGCAAAAATACTCAACATGAAAGCAGAGAACGGACTTGTTTTTCTTGTCTCCATCATCTTTCCCATGGATTCGATATTCATGTTGAAACACAATGCACTAACAGGAAACATGTTCGGGGGGGGGGGACTAAAAGAATCCGTCTGTTCTGAAGGTTTGCAGTAACATACCGCTTTGCTTTATATTACCATAACAAAGTTTACGCCACAAAGGCGAAGCTGAACAACTGACAGCTTGAAGGAGCTGCTCCATGTTCCTTTACATCGCCGGATACCCACCTGGGTCCCACAGCAGCTCCTTCTCGAGCCGAAGGAGGAATGTGTTATGATATCTATGAATAATGCATCTGTTTAGACCACTTTGTTTGCGTTGCTTGGCTTTTTGCTCTGCCAGGCGCCTGTCAGAGAAAAAGACATTGTATTATTTTTAAACTGTTTCAGACGTCAGTCAAACGCCCTCGCTCTGTTCAACACCGTTCTCTCCACCGAGGAAAACAAAACAAAAAAGATTTAATTTTATTGTGTGTGTGTGTGTGTGTGTGTGTGTGTGTGTGTGTGTGTGTGTGTGTGTGTGTGTGTGTGTGTGTGTGTGTGTGTGTGTGTCTCCTTGCATGGAGGCCCTGCCCTTGGCAGCTTGTCTAGGGGATTGCAGAGAGTACAGACAATCTGAGGCCAGGTCGGCGCAACCTCGCTAACATTATCTAGCCACACTAGAACATTCAGAATCGGCCTTCTGTTTAGTCTCTGGGAGGTGATGATGGGTGTTTCCACACAACTCCGTCTAGATTTTGAGTATAAGAAGTCAGCACTCACAGAAATCATCGGATTGTTTGCAAATAAACTCATCCGGATCTACACGTCGTTGTCCGTGCGTTTTTATATGTCGACTTAAAGATATTGGCCAAGACATATTTTGGTGTTACGAAACAAGACTGGAAGGACAGAGGTGATTGCTGGCTGCGCTTGAAGCTCTGGACGGAACTGTGTGGAGGTCCTTGACAGAGGTAAGAGACATCTGTACCGTCTTTTGACCACATGCAGTCTCGTCAGGGCCTGAAGTGCAGTGAGTAACGTCTGTTAGTTCTCCAAAACATTTAAGGACATTGAACGACTTGTTGATCTGGATTAAAGTACTAACATGCATTCAATCTGTGTAGAGAACTAGACGGGGCGGCTGCGATCAAGGGTTGGTTCAAGGGTTGGTTCTCATAAGTGTTCATTTGAGCGAAGCGTCTACAACTGTAGTACCAATACTAAGTGGGGCTGCAACAACTCATTAGTGTTTAACTTCAGTTGTTGGTCAGAACAGCAATTTAAGCTGATGCGCAGTCCCAAGAGGAAGGCCTAAGAGAAGTTCTGCAAACCCTCACCCCGAGGGTGAATAATATGTGTGTGTGAGACTGCAATTAACTCATAACTGCACCTTAAGTTGTGGTTCTGAAGTGTAATTAGTGACGTGCATAAAAACAACTTGTACGCTTTAACATGTGTGTGTGAGAGAGGAAAGGAGAGAGAGTGTGTGTGTGAACCGAAAATAACACCTTGCAAGTAACAGCGGCGAATAATAGAACCAATAAGAAAACTTGCGAAGTAATTAGGACCTTAATTTTAATCCTCGTAAAAAGCGACGATTGATTGATTCTCCTGGCAAAACAAATACTGACACACCAACTTGTTGATGAATGTTTCTGTTAGATGTTGTAATACATCTGCCGTGACATTTATTGTGTTCTGGCTTCAGCTCTGTGGGAGTGTGAAGCTCTGCTGCTGAGGTGACTGTGAGCTGTTTAAACTTGCTGGGATTATAAAGGTTGTGCATTGATGAAAGTACTCTAATTATGAAGTTTTGTTGCTGAATGTACTTCGATCGTGAAGGTTTTGCATTGTTGAAAGTACCAAGAGTCTAAAGGTTTGAGCGTCTCAGTTCTCTGTAGACCAGCTGGACTTTGTTGAAAGTTTTCTGTAGCTACAGCAGCTTCACGTTTTGTCCTGAGAGACGTGTGTGTTCGTTGCTGCTTACGATAAGACTGTGATTTGTTAGACACACAAAGGAGGTCGATCAAGGAGGCGTGACTTTACCTTATCTTCATAACATTGAGCTTATTAACACTCACAGCAGACATGAACGCGTCACCTGTAATCATTCTCGGAATTAAATATCCGTCAGATAAACAAGACATAGAGACGATATCTAAGAAATGGCAGAAGCGAACTAAAGGATTAGATCCCAGCTGGCCTAAAGGAGGAACATTTGATGTTAGTGTCTGTGAGTGCATGGAGCGTTGGATAAAAGACTACAAACCAAAGGACAAAGGTGAAAAGAGACAACGAAAGAGGCAAAGAGAACAAGAAATATTAGAATTGTTCAAGAATGAAGGCGTCAAAAATGCGGATGGTCAATGTCCGACTCCGGATGTGACTGTTCGGATCTTAGGATATGTTGAGCTTGACAATTACAGGACAGCCCTTCCAAGATTGTGTAGCACTGAGAGAGAAAAGGATAATCCAAGAAAATCTACGGTGTTGGACTGCTCTGCTGACAGAAGTCAAGCTCTCAAAGAGATGGGAAAGGGAGAGTCATACCGGTTGGATTTAGGACGGGCAGATTGTGAGCGGGAGCTAGAAGGGAGTCGGATTCAGGAGGTGGATCATGAGATAGACGAGTCGGCGCTGCGCTGGCAGGATCAGGGTTCTGATAAGGGACAGAGAAAGCAAGCTGGAGTAGTGCTGCAAGGAGGATTTGTTGAGAGGGGGACAGTAAGTGAGGGAGAGATATGTTGTATAAAGGGGATAATAAAAGGGGCACAGGAGCACTACATACCCTGGGAAACGTCTGATCTTGAGGGGCTGATCACCAGACTACCTAACGTTCATGAGGGGGCCAGTAAGTGGATAAAGGCATTTGAGGATGCGACAGTGGGCAAGATATTGACTCTTGGTGATATTAAGGCTCTCTGGGCTCGTGTTCTGGGGATCTCAGTGATGGAGAACATCCTGAACACCAGAGGAAATGGCTGGATGATGAATCCTCAAGCAGACAGAACTGAATTCAACCCGTACCGAAACGGCTTGTGGACGGCATTGCGTAAAGAGTTTCCTGTCCAAGTTGATCTTTCTGACGCTGAGGACCCGGCTAGATACATTAGCCGGCAGCTGAAAAAGTGGAGGCAAGAGACTGAGGAGGAACCTGAGAGCAGTTTTCTACTGACCGAACTGTTCAGAACATCTGTGATTGAGGCCATGCCAGAGCCGGTGAGAAGCAGACTGGAAGACGTAGTGGGACTGACTTCAAAGTCCCACAGAGAGTTCTGTGATCATGTGATACACGGAGTAGAGAGAGAGAGTTACAGGAAGGAGGGGCAGAGACTGAGAGAGCAGGAGAGAGACGTTCAGAGGAAAATCAATCAGCTACAATTGAGCGAGTTAACAAATAAGAACAAGAAAAGGATGAGAGCTCCAGTGACGAGCGACAGCCAGGACAAAGAAATACCTGCCACTGTGTCAGCAGCTGTCATCCCCTCCACTCCCCCATCTCAAACTCCTCCCATCATCAATGTCTATGCTCATCACCCACCACAGCAGTACCAAGCACCAACTAGGAGGGGGCCGCCTCCAGGGCCAGGCAGATCCAGCATGGGGGGTCGATTCCCACCGCCCACACCAGGACTCTGCTGGGGATGTGGGCAGCCTGGACATGAACGCCGAAACTGCCCTACAAATCCATGGAAGGACTCCAATCGGACAAAACGGGGTTCTGGAGATCAGCCACCCCAACACAGACGGGGAGGTCCTACCAACCTGTGGGTGTGGCCAAACCACGGGTACTAGGGGTGAACAGGGAATCCTACAGTGTGTGTGTGTGTGTGTGTGTGTGTATGTGTGTGTGTGTGTGTGTGTGTGTATGTGTGTGTGTTGTTAAAACTATTTCATAACAGTGAAGGCTGAAGGTTGTAACCAATTGTGTTCAGCTCAATTAGGGGAATTGAAAGCTCTGACTAAAGCTTGCAAATTAGCTCAAAACAAAACTGCCAACGTATAAACTGACTCGGCATATGCTGATGGTGTGTGCCAACTATTTGGAGAAGTCAGGAAACAAAGAGTTTTCAAGAAAACAGATGGCGGTTCAATCCAGCATCTAAAACAAATTACTGATCTTATTTCGGCAATGATACAACCTACAAAACTCGCAATAATCAAATGCCAAGCGCATAGAAGAGGTAACGGTGACATTATAAAGGGGAATCAATGCAGCAGATGAGGCAGCAAAACTCCCGATCAAGAGCCAAAGCGCTATCTTGGCACAGCTAGTGTCTCTGGAGCCGGTTACAACGCCAGATGACATCATTCTGATACAGCAAAAAGCTAACTCTTACGAACGCAACAAAGAGTTGGATGTGTTTATCACCCCTCACCCCCCACCCCATCAAACCATACTCTGAAATCAAAAGCTAAAAAAAATCAGTGCTAGCACTAAGTTGAACTGGGTAGATGCTTTACCACTTGCATTAATGAGCTACAGCATGCTAACTTATGCTGCATGCTAACAATGCTAATGGGTCGGCCCATGCCTGCATCAAATTTTAGCGGGCCCTAAAAAAACACCCTCCGGTGAACAATTGAAAACAGAATTGAAAGACTGTCTTAAACAACTAACTGCTGTGCATGAAGCTATTTACTTGCAGGAGAAAATAGTTCCTGAGTCCAGTGCCAAAGCAGAGAAGGCCGTGGTGCCAGGAGACCAGTTCTACATGAAGGTCTTCCTCAGGAAGTGGCATCAGCCAAGACGAGAAGGCGTATAAGGTGGTCCTAGGAGCACCTACGACTGTCCAGGGAATGAAGCGCAGGAGAAACAGTCACTGGAGACACCTGTGCTGATGTTAAAGGACCTGATGAAGAACTTGAAGGAGGTGAGAAACTGTTATACCAGCTCAGAGAGTCGACATAGAAGAGGTTCAGAGTTCTGTCTCCATGTTAGACACAAAAACAAAGCTGTGTGAGATTCCATAACTGAAAAGGTTCCCACAACTCAATCACCAATTGTTGCACTGATAAATACAACAGAACATGTAGGAAATAGTTCAAGAGGGAAAGAAGGAGCTAATTGAAGGATCAATTAATGATATAACCTTAATCACAGCTACTAAAGAAGTTAACATACAGCCGAACCTTACAAGATAGATATTTGTCCAGATAAAGAAGAATAGAAAATAGACTCTGGTGTTTGTTGCATCATACCCATTCCTGAGAAGTGTGCTTTCCTTCCACAGATGAACCTGATGACTAATCCAAAGATGGCAGAGATTCATCTTGCTCGGATGATACTTGGACAACCGGATTCGTTTCCTAGTCCGGATTACCTGGAGGACAACTCAACAAGATCAGAGGAGTCTGAGGGGGAGTCGACTGTTTCAGCCAAACTGATGAACTGGACTTTGAACTTCTGCCCCCTGACTCATATGTGGATGTCACTTGTAATCATCCTCATTCAAGTCGAGAGTTGTATCTTCTAATTCGTACGCTTGTATGCTTTTGTCTTACACATAACTGCACACCGCAGGCAACGCTCCTTCTGTTGTGTTCCGCCACGCTTACATTACATTCATAACAATTCTTCAACAACCACAGACTGTACCTTGATATGTATCCTATGTTTAAATGTATCCAATGCAGGCCGAAAGGTGACCGCCCACATGTGATAAAAGGTATTTTGGGGGTCGTAGGGGAATTTTCCCATTGATGTAATATGGGTTTTTCGCCCTTACTTGTGTTGATTGTTTTGGGGTCTAGTGATCCTCACAAATATCGCCGGATTGTTTGGAAATAAACTCATCCGGATCTATACGTCGTTGTCCCTGTTTTTTCACGACGTTTTTCAAATCAGTTATTGAGAAAACGTTGACATACTTCTCGACTTTTGTTATTTTCCAAATCGAAAAATAACATCTGAAGATAAAAAATGGAGCAAAAAATAGACTTTTACCATCTTGAGAAGTGATGTTATCTGGATTCAGTAATATCTAAAGAAGCAGACAGGAGAGGAGCGGCGGGGGGGGACGACACAAAGAGAAGCAAAACAAACCTCCAGAGGGAAATGCATCAGAGTTTTGGAGAGACAAGCTGGTTTGTTTCATCCACTTCTGTTTGACATCTTCTGTACAAACCAGTTTCCCTCAGCACCTAAAAAACGAACGATGGCTCGGAGACGTCTATTTGTTATTGATTGACAGTGACAGTCGGATATTGTCTTTTTATCGAGCCGTCCTCAGCAGCAGATAAAGTCGAAGGACGGGCTCGGAATGTCTGATTAGGTTTGATCAGGAAAGAGAAACATGTGCTGGCTTATAGTGCTAAATGAAATAAATGGGACCAGATTTGAACTTTACAGGATTGAGACACACATTTCTTTCTATCTTTAGCTCAACATTTTTGCTCTTGTTTGACTATTGCCTTCATCACAAACAAGCATTTAAATAAATATGTTTATTTCTAATAAAATACTCAATTGGCACTTTAACCTGACTTCGGATTGTGACAACCGTCCTCCTGCTTTTTTTTTTTTTACAGCTCCAGCATGTTAATGTGATGTTAAAATAAACCCGTGACTAAAATCAGAAGAGTGCACGCTGAGCACAGTCACGTCCTAATCAAGGTAAAGAATTCTGACATGCTACCAGGTGGAGAGAGATGCAGCCCAGCAGAGGCTCTTGACGGTGCTCGAGCCGGGTAAAGTATTTACCCAACATGTATGATTTAATCTCCCCTGACATGTGTGAGCCGGTCTGTCAAAACAAACATAATTTGGCACAACTCTGGGAAGCGGCGAGACGCCACAGGAAACAGCCCTGTTTTTATAACTGGGACAAGCAGCGGTAGAATCTGCTCCGTCGGCAACCTCAGAGCCGTAAAGATGGAACCGGGATGGGATTAGAGTGTCTGAGTGCAGGCTGACGTATTTCCAATAAGACGCCTACGAGAAATAACTAGAATGAAAAGGGAATCTAATCCGAATGCTATACAGTTCTTGTGTGGAGCAGAACTGTGAACTGTACTGTGAGTCACTGAAGCGTGGCATACTTTCACTCAAGAGATCTCCCGTCGGGCAGCATAGTGCACCGTACATGGTTGTCTCAGCTGTTGACCTCTTCCTCCTCTCCCATGCTCCATTGTGTCGGAGCCGGCTGCTGCACAGGGAGGCCTCTGGGTGGCCGGTTCAACAGTCAAATATCTGAGTGCACATCCTCTGACACCGAAAGTCAAATGTCTTACGTTCGGTGTACGCCGTTGCTCTCTGGAGACGATAGCAAAGAACAAAACAAAGAAGCTGAACAAAGGGAAGCCATGACAGAGGGGGGAGTTAATGCAGGAGTGATACTGCATGTAGCAAAGCTGAGGAAGTGAGCGATCCTGCTTCGACCGTGTGAGTCACATTTGTCAGAAATATATCTTCTGTAGAGATAACCTGTTCATTCATCTTCATCTTTAAATTGGATCGCACTCTATTCAGCACTCGCTGGATTATAGGTGGAAGATCGCGGTCTGCTGCTCTGCGTCAGACTATTCCACATCACTATTCATCAAAGGGTCTCACAGTGTTCAGATCAGCACAGCTCTCCTGCAGACGATTGTGTCATTCCTCTAAACTCCCTTTAGAAAATCTGATTTTCCAACACTCCGAACAGTCCGCTCTACCTGTGGGGTCTCCGTCCATCCAGCGGTCCGAGCGGTGGGGCTGGACATTCTAAGGAGATGCGGTCAGCATCAGACCCTGCAGCCGCAGACGGACCCTGCTGCAGCTCCTATCAATCGGCTGGCACACACACACACACTCTAAATCCGATGTACACGGCGACCTGATAATGTCCCAGCAGATTTACATATTTGGAATTACATGGCTACTTTATGTATTAAAAGATAATGCTCATATAATGAAATGTTCATTCAGAGTAAATGACATCAGCCTGGCTGAGATTTTCCCAATTTCTGCTGCCAATTGTTGCAAATGATAAGCGAGTGGTGGCACGCAATGTTTTGGTGGCACCGGTCGATGGAGGTCAGATGGTCACTGTAGTTCAGCGTAATATTTATATGATAACACAGATGCAGAGATACGGACAATAAAGGCGGCAAAGGAAACTGGCTGGCTAACCTCCTATGAGATAAATCACTTACAAACATCACTGTCTTTTTTTTTTTCTTTTACGACTTGAGCCTAGAATAGGATTACTCTCTCAAGCCTTTCGAATCTCTGGATTACTACAATCATTCTAATTTAGATGTAGCCTCGAGCAGAGAGCTAGCTAATTTCCTGGTGTGTCAAAACTAATGAAGAAGATAATTTGCTACAATGGAAAGCGACACACACACACAGCCACACACAGAATCATGCATGCAGAAACACTCACACACTACCCTTTAAATGAACCTCAAACGGGATCAGAAAGGGAAGAGGGATTACTGCAGTTGAAACCAAAAGTAGGTTAGACACACCGGCAGGGAAACATGTGGGGTTTGACACTCTCGGATCCGAACGAGCTGAAAGAGAATCAGTTAACAAGAATTTCACCATAAACAAATCACTTCAAATAATTTCTGTCAGTACTATTTTAAGAAGCTTGATAGTAAAATAAACACACTGATTTACATTTTATTTTTAACTGGAGCCAAACACACTTACACTGCAGGAAGCATGGACAAATACAGATTAAGCTGCAATTCAATTGACTTTAAAACATGGAGGATTCTTTATATACACTATTTAATCCAAGTAATTATAATCTCCCATCTATTACCAGACAACTAACATGTATTATCTATTAAAGGCCTGTGGGAGGTTTGCAAATAGAAACACGCTAATTGAAAACGACTCTTAGCAGTCGACGAGGCTCGGAGTGATCAAACTCAAAGGGTTCTTTAAAGCAACCTCCAGTTCCACACAGAATAACTGCTGGATAAGTGATGGTGTGCAGGATCCGTCCCACCACACGGATCACTGGAATGTGCTACATTAAACGCTGTGAGTCTGAAAATTACAGCCGCCGGGGAGGAAAGTGAAATATCTTTATGACGATTTAAAATCTATCACTATGACAACCGTATTAGAATGAAATATGTTTTTTTTTTTGCTAAATCTCCAGGAACGCTAAGTGACACAGATTTATACTTTGTTCAGCGGGAAAGGAGGAGTAAAGGAAGGGGGGCAGAGGGAGTAGTCAGCCCGTCTCTCCCCCCTCGGTGGATCTACATCTGCTGTAGTCTGAGAGACAGCTGTTCCTATGGGGAGAGGCAGCAGGCAGATAGAGCCCCTCCGCAGTCTCTCCATGCCTCTCTACATACTTTCTTCTACCCGTCAACCATCAAACACACCGGCATCCTTTCTTTAGCGCACTGATACTCACCCTGACACCATCCACAGCCTTTTGTTTCCCACCAGTTGTGCTCGACTATAGGATCATCTGATCAGTCCATTTCCTGCATTAATCTTCATTCACTCTCAATGTCTGATACCACATCATGCAACCGCAAAGATTTTACATCAAGAACGTCTTACTCGTTAATATAAATGTCACTCAAAAGGCACGTTGGGCTCTTGGCTACGGGCGATGACAGACAGGGCGGTGGGATGTAAGGTCAGACGATCGCGCTGGTGGTCAATATGGGTTACATGA
>CAAKHC010015825.1:0-13311 GCA_901007825.1 Macroramphosus scolopax | reverse complement strand
CCGCAGTCTCTCCATGCCTCTCTACATACTTTCTTCTACCCGTCAACCATCAAACACACCGGCATCCTTTCTGTAGCGCACTGATACTCACCCTGACACCATCCACAGCCTTTTGTTTCCCACCAGTTAGGTTCTAAAAGTTGTGTGCTCGACTATAGGATAATCTGATCAGTCCATTTCCTGCATTAATCTTCATTCAAGGCATCCTATCCATGATTCTCTCAATGGCTGACACCACATCATGCGACCGCAAAGATTTTACATCAAAAACGTCTTACTCGTTAATATAAATGTCACTCAAAAAGGCACGTTGGGCTCTTGGCTGCGGGCGATGACAGACAGGGCGGTGGGATGTAAGGTCAGACGATCGCGCTGGTGGTCAATATGGGTTACATGAATCGTTGAGCAGAGCCACGTCAAACTGTGTTTCGGCATCCGGCCATCTGGAGATGACCATAAGCACACAGTGGCGGTCCTCTGTAGCGTACAGCATCGACACCGATTCTTCTATAGGGCACTGAATGCAACGTTTAAGGTAACAAAATCATGTCAGGTTGAACTCTGCGTACACCCTTTTAATGCACGTTGGAGTTCACGCACATTATGCGACCTATCACATGCGATGACCTCACCTTTGCCTTCACCTTATCTCGGGGTCCTGCATGGCGGATGACTTAGAAAAGGAGGATTCTGCAGAGCCCTCATCTGATGATGAGGTTAAACTGCTACGGGTGATATTCAGGCTCTTCCTCTCCTTGCACGGAAATCCTGGTCAAAATCCTGTCTTTGTTAGCAGTCCAGGTTCTGCCCACACTCATCCCATCCAGAGATGTAATCCGAAAATGAACTCTACATCACCTCCACCACTGCTAGAGGGAAGCGAGAAGAGCAAGGTTACTGCAGTTGGTATCAGATGCATACGAATATCGACTTACAGCACTTTTTTTTTCCGCGGCGTTCAAACTTGCACACTCAAACAGTTCCGACTCTCCGTGGGAAAAGCGCCTGGAGAGTTCAGAAAGTAGAACGCAAACGTCAGAATCAGGGACGAGACGCTGAGCAAACACCGTATTGTGACTACGAGAAGCGCTGAGAAACACAGGAAATGCAGGGGAAAGGAGCGACGGCGGTGACAGATGTGGTTCACACGGTGGCTGCTCTGAACGGCGCACGCTGCTCATGTGTGTTTTAGCGCTGGCTGTGAAAGACGCGGAGTTGAAAGCAGCCCCGCTCAAGATACAAGGAGCAGATACGTACTGTCTGCTGACAGCAGAGCGACATACAGTACCGGTGAACCGAAGATGTGATTTGCATTTATTTGCTGTGGGGTTGCGTTGGATGTCACACATGCAGCACGAATCCCGTATATTTTAAGAGACAGGTAGTTAGGCGAGGTGAGTGTGCGAGGCCTCGTGTGTAATAAGCTGTGTGTTTACGATGTGCGGCGGTGTCAGTGACATCTGCATAGCCTATTCATGAGACCCACGATGGAATCTAAGTTATCCCCCACTCCAATCTTACAGGTAACAAAAAAAAAGGCACAGCGAGCTGAGGGTGGGGAGAATGATAATGAAGATGAGGATGGTGAGAGGAAGCAGCAGACGAAGGTTACGATAAAGAAAGAAGGGGAAACCAGGGTAACGCAGAGTGTGACGAGGGGGGGGGACAGACAAGGAAAAGGACAAGAAACAAGCAAGCGAGGTGAGTGAAATTGAGAGACCTACTGCAGGGGAGGCAGAGAGAAAGAAGGAGGCAGAAGAGTGGAGGCAAGAGCGAGAGCAATTACCGGGAGAATGAGGAGAGTATTTCAAAAAAACCTGTACATGTCGATTCTGCCCGCTCGGTACATCCGCTACTTGTGCCCTGCACTCTGCATACCAATGATTCAGACGCGCCATAACTGGAATTCACAATCTTTACAGACAGCGAGGGAAACAGCATTTGATATTCCTCCCGAGCACGGCGGAGGGTGGAGGGGACGCAGGGGGAAAGAAGACCGGCTACACCGTGGCCTTGCGTAGGAATGAGGGAGGACAGTAAAACACAGAAATGAGACTTAAAAACTGCTGCAGATATGTTTGTGCCTATAATATTCTTGTGCTGCTCTTTCTAAAGTATCATCCTGTCAGCCAGATTACACTATAAATACCTGTTAACACTTGACCTTTACCTGCGCTGTCTCAAACTAGACGACCTCAGGGTTCGTTCCCGTCTTCCCCACAACGACAGATGGCCTTCTACTCCGCCTGGGCATGACGTCAGGCAGACGAGATGTGGGCTAAAAAAAAAATGCCAAGAACACGGGGAATTAGTTGAGGTTAACCACAGAGTGAGGCCACATGAGGCTGCAATCTTCAGCTTCATGCCCCGATCATGATTCACAGCGGCACCGAACAGCAGTCCGGTAGCTAATGACTGTCCTCGGTTTCCTGAAGATGGATTGGCAGGAAACCAAACAGCAATAGATCATTCCCCATGAAACCAATCAGTTTTCTTTTTCTTCTCTAGCTCGTCTTGATTAATTAACATCCATAGGATGTTACGCCCATTAGCATCCGCTAGCTAGTTTGCTTACCAATGCTAACATTAGCACATTAGCCGAGTTTAGCTAACGTGCTAACGTTAGCATTGGTTGATTGATCAGCAATAAATGCAGTTTAGTGAGGATTATTTCATGTGTAGGATGGCCGCTGGATTCAGCAGCTATCCACAACAAACTGTTACCCCACCTTATGATACAGTTCGGGTATCATTCACTTAAACATAACAAATCGCTAATAGCGCTACTTCCAGCAGGGAGGGAAAAACTAGCTTCCTCTGCAACTCAACTTTCAGGTCTATGAATGAATTTTGAAGTTTAAGAACATATCTGTGGGTGTATTTCACCCTGCGGTGCACCCTTGTTCTTCTGTTGCTCCCACCTGGTAGCCTATTATAAGTAAATTAATCCAAATAATTAATTATTGATTATAATGAGTCGACCGTTTTTCTTTTACGCCGACACATCACTTGTTCTGCTGAGCAAGACGCTCGGGTTGAAACGTCCCCATAATTCCTCGGCACAGCAGACACAGGAAGTGTCCAGGGCATTAGTTTATGTCGGAATGATGAATTGCCGGCATACCGAAGAGCTCGGGGCCTGCGCAGTTAGGATGAGAGCAACGGAGGTGGGACAAGGCCACCGAGGCTGTGATTAAAGCGAGACATGAGAGTTTAAGGAGATAAGTGTGACCTAGTGAGATATCCTTCCTAAGGAGAATTAGCCAGGCGGATATAGTTTTGTGATGGTTGACCTGCGAGGAAAAGTTCAAAGGCTGGACATCAGCAGTACAGGGTGCTTTCATAACACCCGGAAAGATGTTCAGTTTAACCATTTAACCCCAAAAATGTTTGCAGGTATGTTGTGCTAAACTGCATTTCTTCTATCTCTGTGTCCCTAATAAACTGGCAGAGGATGGCTCACGAATAGACACCTTCCAAGGTCGAAAGGTCTCAATGCAAGGACCAATTCACGGAAAGAGATAACAGTGTCTGTTTTTACACAGCGCGACTTAAAGGTGTTGATGTGTGCAGCAGAAATTTAAACAAGAAAACATCATAAGATGTATTTAGTATGGTGAGGATTCAACGTAAATTATAGCAAATTAAACTGTCCTGGCTCGTATTCATGTTAAAAAAAACAACGACAGGACAGGAAATCGACAAGGTAGCGGGGTAATTTTAGAGCTTGTTTGCGCTAATTTGTCATTTTCTGACAGCGTGCTTTGTCCCTGTGAATTGCACAACTCTAGATACAAACAGTATTACACTCAACTGACAAGATTTCCTTGACCAAGCTGGAAGATGAAAGGCTGCGTCAAATGTTTGCATCTGGTAGTCAAACAACCAGAAAATAGAAGCCGCCTTTCATCCGGGACTGGAAAGAAAAATAATGGTGCAATTAGGGGAATTATACACAAACCTGAGTTGTTCCATACATGCATGCTTCTCTGCATGTCCATGTGTGCAGTATAGGAAAGGTGGCAGGGTCAGCAAGTGGGTAGTGACCTCCTGAACAGATGACACATGTTACGAACACTCCTAGAATTTCAATAGAAATGCTTCTGGAGGGGTAAAGCACTGGTGTGACAATAGTCGTGTTTTCCACTCATAGTCATGGAAGTACACAGAGGAAGAAAATGGTACGGGGGCAAATTAAAAGACTTGGCAGTGAGGTTTCTACCCAACCAGCGGTGCAATGTTTTCGCTTGCCTGGACACATTCCTCCAGCGTCCCACCCTATTATTATTAGAGGAGCGAGCGCTGGAGTGTTTGTGTGTGTTTGTGGTGTGCGAAGCATGCAGAGTATGATTATTTCGAGAAGAGCAGTAATTCTAGAAAATTGTAACCTGGCTGTCCAAACTCCTGCCTACAGAAGAGTTTTCCTAGAGAAAGAGAGATGGATTGTTCCCAGAACAAAGACTCTTTGATGATGAACATAAATTATTGAAGGAAGCTTGCAAGGCTTTACAGCCATCAGTGGTCAGCCTCAAAGTCTTGATTCTGAACATAAATAGTATTCATAAAAGGATCTTGGGAATCAAAGGGAAGAAATGAAAATGACTTTTGATACATATTTTTGATTTCAATCCAAGTGAATCATTATTCAATGTAGGTAGAACAAATTATACTTTGAGATTTAGTAATTTACGTTAATTTGTCTTTCATATTCTCATCTATTTTGTTTTGTCATTATATAGTATTTAAATATACAATCTAATTTTGTTTTGTTTGCCTATTTTTTTTAACAGAAAAGAGTGTATCTATATTAAAATCCTGTAGACTTGTTTGCATGGGATTATTGTTTAGGTAGCCTCTGACTGCCATGTCTTGTAATACCACTTTGTACCTTAGGAGGCGACAGTGAGTTGCAGTAACTCGAAGGGGTCATGACTTCTATCTGTATCTCTGGAGTCAACTATCTCTCGTGGGGGGACATGGAACATTATATGATGTCCGGTACGTTCCATATTATGGAAGCATGACGAGGAGCAACCAAGACCAGCCACCCTACAGAGAAAACACTGAACCTCTTACTGCTCCTGATGCCTTCGCCATCACTGTATGAATGTGTATGTAGCAGCTCGGCACTTCCACCCACAGGTGTGAATGTGAGTGTGCGGAGCTTTGAGTACCATTAAGGTAGAAAGCAGCTCTATAAATGCACCCCATTAATGATTAACATTAGGGGTTTGTGAAGCTGATCTACAGTTGTTCTCCCAGAGCATCGAGCATGTGCTCCGGCTGAGGCAGAACTCATGTTTACCACATTAAACCACGTCTATGCAGAACAGGCTACAGTCAGACATCAATTTCAACCCCCTGGGATCTGTATTCCACTGATTCCCGCTACTATTGATTGGGCTTCAGGTATTTGAATCTGTTCTAATGGAAGCACAGTGACCTTGGATTCAAATGAAGCTCATTATTCAGTCGGGAGAATTAGAAAGTGAAAATGTGCATGCCAGACAAAGCCACACACACACACACACACACCATGTAAGAGAACAACACCTCCCACCTCATGCATCGCATCCCGAAAAGAGACAGAGACCACACAGCTCGCTGTGCCATCACTCCTCTGCCTCCGCTGTGTGTTCACCACTCAGAGACAAATGGTCTCCTGGCATTGCAGCACTTTGGTGAGACGTGGGGGGTCTGCAGGAAACACATTTATTAGTGCAGTGCTGTTTTGATTCACTGGCACCTCCCAACATGCACACATAGCATCATTAAAGGGGAGCTTAAGAAAACATTTCCTACTGGAATATTCCATTAACCAGGAAGGGCAAACTGCACAGCTTTAAAGCAGCGAGTCCAACACACAGGGAGCTCAGATCACCACAGTTTGGTGCAGCTGAAGCTAAATGGACAAGCTAGACAGCATGGCAACAGATATAGAGTTGTCAGGTGTCTAAACAATGAGGAAATGTGTAAAGAAATGATGATTCAACTGCATGAATCAATGAATCATGAGAGAGAGGAGGACACAATGTGGATTAGAGACAGACAATTAGAAGCTAGCAAACAAGAAAACACAAAGAATGGATACTTTATTATTCCCTGATCAATATTGTAATGGAACAAGGTCTGGAATACCAAATACTGGCATGTTGGGTTTAAAGACAGACGTCCCCCAGGACATCCAAACCTCTGGTGGAGAGTCCGTTATTGATTCCAACACATTTACAGGAGGGATATCGGATAGCATCTGCAAAGCTAAGAGCTTCTTAATTCTTGTCAATTTGTTTGATTGCTGCAGAATAGAGGCGTCGATAACCGTATATGTTTAAGAAATATTGATACATGATCGCATCCAAACAGAGTGGGTGGTGCCAACATCAGTGTCAGAGTTTAACTTCGTGCTGCTGGGGTGTGTACGAGGGTTTGCTACGTGCTGACAGATGAGGACACAGCTGCCCATTAAGGAGCCACTTACTGTAACTTCCCTCCTGACTAATCCATGCAATCAGCCTTCAAATCTCCTTTCAGTCCGTTGTCTGACATCCCAACGTGCATGACAACACACACATGCGAAAAAAAAAAAAAAATCTCCATTAGATCAATTTAATAGTCTTTGACCACTCATTTATGTCCCTCTTACCAAGTCATCATTTCCTGCCTTGTAAGTATTTGTAATTCCTGTGATGTGTGTGAGCACAGTCTCGGGCGCAGCCATTTCATTAGCTGGGTCAATTAGCCTTAACATTTGTTCCAGTTTGCAACCTGGGGGGGGGACATACCTGACACAAATGGAGAGAAAAGAGGACTCTGGGAAATCTCCTGAATGCGAGCTGACAGATCCAACCTGAACACATGGCGTCTTGTTCTGTTGGAGCATAATGTTGTTAGTTTAAAGCGAAGGACTGGCACGGCAGTACGATGAAATTACGCAAGAAGTAATTAAGAGGCTCTGGTTTATCTTCATTCAGACCGCCTGTCCTGTGTGATTGTGTCACAGCCCGCCGTTGGCTCAAAGATGGTCGCAGCTTCGCCTCTATTATCTAATGAAGGAATGAGAGGTGACGGAGGAGGGTGTCAGGTGGCTTCATCATTTCTCTCTTATTGGTTTCCATCCTGATGTGTCGTCATTAGGTGAATTCATGAATTCATCGTGACATCTGAGTCTTCTGGAGAGCTGGATCTGAGTCTGCCAGACGAGCAGTTGAGGTGAGCATTTTTAAAGTTTGACAGCTTACAGGTGATTGGCTGAAAGACAACGTGACTGGTATTGATTGGATGCAGAGGAGAATGAGCTGGTGGAGCTTAGAGATAGTGAGACTGCTTGTGAATTAAAGGGGCACTCGTAAGGAGATTTTAACTTTCGCTAAGCTCCATTTAGACGTTTCTGCAGGACATGACACTGTAGTTAGAAGTTGACCCCACAAAGACAAACCTAGTACATTTCACCTGTTTCGACAAACCCAGTTTTCTCAGGTCATGTGATCCTTTGCAGGTTGTTTGACACACTCCTGATGTTAGAAACAAATAGCACAGCATGACCTTACAGTCCCAGCAACACACCCACCAAGTTCCAAGTAGATCGGATGATAGGCTGTGAAGAAGAGGGCACACACACACACACACTCTTGTTAAATGTGCATCGTCTATCCAAAAGCATGTTCTTTCACATTAGTCCATATTTCTTCTGTTCCTGCAGACAGTGATTGCGCTTTGTTTTGGGGAAGCTGGCAAATCAGATATGACCTACACCCAAGGCTGTGCCTGAATGCGTCCTGTGAAGACACGGACAGACTACCGTCGCTGCTACTCTGCTAACGTGCTTCTGTAATCGTGGAACTCAACACTGCGCCTGAATGCATCCTGTTTATACACCGACAGAGGACTGAAGCTGCCGTTAAGTTTACTGTTTACAATCCTCCCACGCAAATGTGTCATCCAAGCATCAGTGCGTTCTCACCACTCGTCGTTAATGAACTGACACTCAGTTTGGCAGCACTTTCCTGGCGCAGCAGGCGGAGCTCAAGCCAAACAGCCAAGCTGCCTTTGGGGAGTGTTGTTGCTGACCGCCAGCTGGATTAGAGGGTTAACCAATTAGCAGTAAGAGGATGGGTCCGAGGATACTGTGTCAATCCCAATCTGTAGCAGAGCCGGCTGAGGGGGCTGCTAATCCACCGCAAGGCCGCAACCTCAAACACTACAAGGTATAGGGCAAGTCACAGAGAGGGAGGAGGGCGGAGGGATTAATCAACAGGGGTGGGAGAGCAAGTGAAATCTATTCAGCTGGAAAAAAAATTGTTAGGAATATAAAAGAAGCAGGAACTAGAAATTCATTCTGTTTTTCACTATTTTGAATGGAACAGTGCCAAAATTTAATGGGTCTTTCCTCCACTCTCCGGCATGTTTGGAGAAAGTTTTTGCTTAATCCTGCTGAACAAACACACACAGACACAACCAGAAATGAACAAACAACCCCAGAAAAAAACTGGAATTCTTTGTTAATCCTAAATGGATTCTGCTAAAGAAAGCGTTCAGGCATCATATCACATAACAACTTTACTTTCATTCCATTTCCCGTTTGAAAGTATCGCCTCTCCTTTCTCAGTTGAAGGACAGTTGGTGCGGAGACCTGAGAAATCTAACACAACAGACGACCGCCAAACGAAAAAAAAAACCGAGACAAAGCCGAGAGCGTTTGCTTTGTTCTCCATATTCTCTGCACGGGCAACAGGAGATTGTTCACACAACGCAAAGCATTTTTACAAGCAAAGAGTTCACGCGCGGGCATCTTCAAAAGCGCAGCCCGTCCATAGATTAACACTGGAACACACTCCCACACACACACAACAAACGCCACGTGCAAAGACGGAGGCCTGGGCGGTAATCACAACAGGGATTAGCGAGAGCCGTGTCGTTCCTCTTTCATCTCCTCCTCCCTAACAATGAATGTTTCCTGCACAGTTACACAGTTTGTCTTCATAATTTGCAATATGCTGTAGCTCATTACGGCTCACCGCTACCGCCTCAATACGGATTCATTAAGGGAATCACACATCTTGTGCTTTGGCGAGACAACTGTTGGGTGTGTCGGGAGCTGCTTCAGAGGAACCGTCGTCCAGTGAGACAGGATGTTAACGGGATGCAGGATGCATGCAATGTAATCTATAAGGAACCTCTATCTATATAGTTATCTGCAGAAAAAGATAGTTTTGATTGTGCTTGTCTGTCAGCGCAGGGAGAGATTCTTTAATTATTTCTCTTTATGCCGGTGAAAGGTTAAATCTCCATGGCGACCCTGACGATGTCCCACCGTGTTCGGGAATGTCACCTTTATCTGACTGTAGATAATAAACATGTTATTGTTGAGATACACATCTATTTGTACTCATGCATGTGCGTGATGTGACTGCAAAGTATCTTTATAATAAAACATCATCTATGAGTTTTAACAACATGTTTGCTGTGATGAATTCTGCACGAGTAAATCAGAAATAGATGTCACAGTCGCGTCCTGCAGCTTCGCCTCGTGATGTCGTTGTGTTTCCAAGCTGCTCCCACCTTACAGTTCCCTGCGCCGCTTTTAGCTTTTGGAGTGGAAGTGTTGTTAGGAAACAGTGAAGATGACCATTTTTGGTTGTCAGGCTTTTAGCCCAGCAGAGAGAGTTGGTGCAGAGACACACACAAACACCTCTTACTGGTCGAGGACACACACTGATTGCCTTTGCACACGGCGGCCCACACACACACACACATACACACATGCATACACACCTGATGTCTGTTCAGCCCTGCAGAAAACACAACTTAATGGCCTCAAGGTGTTGCACGACTGAGTGAATATTGGTTATTGATTGGTCGGTGTTATTGCCGCTCACATTTGAGGCGAGGCTGTTTATTTTCGCTCTGTGCTTTTCAAAATCAGTTTTTGAATCTCCTCACAAAGCCACTTTTCCAGACACGACAGGCTTATCTTTCCTATGACCTTTTCACGATGTAATAAAAGTGAGAATAAAAAAAAAAACTGTTCCAAAAAAACGTTTCTTGCCGGCTTACCGAGGGAACAGACGTCGTCTGAGGAGAGAAATATAAATTCCGGGGCTTATCTGCCAAATGGGATGTAAGTCAGAAGGGTTTCACCTCAAACAATGCATACAAGAAAAGGAAGATAATGCATTTTCAATTCGGAGTTTTCTTGCCTTATCTGAATTACTCTCGTGCAGCCGCACTGAAGCATGCTGGGAATTAAACTGATACGAAACATGATCAACCGTTTTAAAAAAGATTTGAAAAAAACACTCCAAGGACGGCGGCTTGGGATGGAAGTTTAATGATTCAGTGGTATATTTGAGGACAGCGGCAGCACCAAACCCACCAGCTTATTTAAATAGGATGATTTAAGATGTGTGCTAAAGATCCCACAGGGGGGGGGGGGACGTACTCATCTCTGATGTGGGAGGACTCTCGCCAACACGGCAGCAAAGCTACGGCCAGTCGTGTAAATCATGCTGCAGTAAATGTGCCACCGGAATGCTTAAACCCCCGGTGCTAATAGTCTCACCCTCAGCTGACAGATTAAGGCTCATTTACTCCCAGCAGGGTCTTCAATTACCAATGATTAATACCCCCTTTGGTGTTGTGTTTTAGGAGGAACGGGATCCGTCTAGATTAAGAGGAACATGGCGCGATGCACAAGAGCGTTTTATTGCAGGGAAATCAGCTGTCTTGTGCACAAATGTAATTGAGCAAGTAAGTCACATCTTCATGAAATTGTGTCTGCATGCAGACGACATACAGGAACTATTCAGATCTGCTGTTAGCACGTCCTGGAAGCACGATGAGATCCGAGCACTCAGAACGATCTCCAAGTGGTCCAGAACCCTCATTTGGCCGCGTTTTCTTTTAGCAGCGTGAACGCAAAATATCACCAGGGTCACGCTGAAGGACGGCCTGCTCATCCCACGTCCACTGGGGAAGGTAATGAATTTATACGCACACGTCGTAACCTACAGCCGCAGACATTAGAGTCAAGGCTGTTTTTATTTTAAGATAAGATGGGAGAATCCTTTTATTAGTCCCACAGCGGGGGACTTTCAAAGTGTTAGAGCAGCACGGAGAGGCGTTAAAGTACGATGATAAAAATACGAATATATAACACAGAAAGAGTGAGGTATTATAAATATGGTATTGAATAGAGAACAATGAGGAAACAGAAGCAGTTGTAAATAAAATGTAAAAATAAACTTGTTGTTGTTGTTGTTATTGAGACGTGAATGAGCTTCTCCAGCTTCATGAGCGGCCTGGAATGATGCCCAAATGTAATGTGATTATATCGTTGCATTCAAATGTGTTATTAGTTTTGTTCCTGTCCTGGGATGCGGTCGTAATAATATAGATAAAATATGACAATTTTAATATCAGGAAAGGAGTTGAACCAGCTGAGGACGGCTCGACTCCGAAAGTTTCCATCTCCGCAGACAAGCCGAGCGCAGGCAGATAGTGCGGCGGTAAACAGATAAAAAGAGGACACAGCTACTCTATTAGAGCGGAGGACATTGTTTTGATTAAATTTGCCATCCGGAGGGAACACAGAGCCACCCGTCATCCCGGGAGCCGGCTTCTGCTCCGCGGTGTCTGTGTGTGACATCGTGTCTCCCCGGTTTAATCTCATCCCGCCCTCGTCTCCATTACACACAAACACACTCGCACGACAACAGCTGATTGTTAAGGTCAAGCGTGTTAACTCTTCGGAGCGTGAACGCATCACGATCGCGGAAAGGAATTTTTTTTTGTCAACTAAGAGGTACGACGCCGTAATTCAACAGCACCGCGAATTACCTGCCAATCGGAATGAGCGAAGATTATAATCCTCACAAAGGGAGGATTTATTGCACGTCTGTTTTTTACTACCCTGCTTGAGTTTAGTGGAGGTGTCGGTAATGAATTGTGTGTGTCTCCAGTCATTTCTTTGCCCCCGGGGGTCCTTGTTTATTTACTTCAAGCCCCCTGACATTCCAATCACTTTAATACGTGTGCCTTGATGGCTCTCCCACACACCACTTAACAGTCATCAGCTCGGCGCTGCTCCTGATTTAAGTTATTAAATCCCATTTACTCAAGCCGGCGATGGCACACTCCAACGTTGGCCCATAATCTTTACGGCCAATTTAAATATGTGCATATATTCTTATGGTAATACAGCGGTTGTATTAAAGTTCCTGATGACCTGCAGGTAACATGAGACCCAAAGGACGCAATGAAGCTGCAAAAACAATATTCTCAGGGATGAAGACTCATATACTGGAGCATTGAGTGGAAGTCAGATCACTTGGCTGAGACACTTCATGGATCTCTCACTGATGGAAGGGCTGAGAGGACAGAGTGCGGTTTGGATTAGCTGCTAGATGATACAGTTATAGGCTATGACGATGTTAAATAAAATACAAAAATCATATTGAATCAATATTCACAAAAACTTTTGTCATGTAACCCTGAAACATTCCCTCCTTTTCTCTCCCTATACCCTCTCTCTCTCTCTCTCTCTCTCTCTCTCTCTCTCTCTCTCTCTCTCTCTCTCTCTCTCTGGAAGGCAGCTGAGCCTTTTGGAGCACAAACAGCTGTAATGGTGTGATAAGGTAGCACAAACCCAAGGCTGAGGTTTTTTTTTTTTATATTTTTCATACATGGTCAGAGTCCCAGTGGGAGCGGAGGTTTTGTACCACAATGATCCACCGCTGCCGAGGACCCGTGTTTATCGAGCCTCAGACCATTTCAAGGTCCTAAATGAAGACCGAGAAACAGAAACACACATCTCCTATACAGATGTTTCATCAACTGGATATGAGAGAGAAATACAGAGAGAGGAAGGGAGAATAAGTCCCCAGTGCAAGGCCACCTTCCATTTCCACCACGGTGACAGTGATCTATGTCTCCCGGCGGGCAATATAGATTGTTTTTCTCCCACTGTCCTTTAATCTCAGATAGACGATATAGATAGAGAACACATCAGTTCAAGGAATGATGGGCGAGACCCCCCGGTGGTGCTTTATCAAGGACGTCCTCCTGGGAGCTCAGTACATAATCTCTCACTCGGTCAGCGTGTGTCAGGAATAAGAAACGCCTCTGTGATGTTCTTCTACGTGTCACTTTGTCGCGACGCTGCGTGTGTTTGCAGCGTTTTGTCGTAGCGTGCAGCTATTGGCTAATTGCTATCTATCTATTTAATGGATTGCAAATAACCACTAATAAGTCGGCCATTTTTAATTGCCACCTTTGGCAGTTAACGAGATAATACATGTGACACTGTGGCACCCA
>CAAKHC010015824.1:0-13988 GCA_901007825.1 Macroramphosus scolopax | reverse complement strand
GCCACAAGCTCAACCACAGAAGCGGAACAAGGCAACGCACACACACACACACACACATATATCCCATCTCACCCCCTCACCGCAACACTTTCTCCTCCTCTCCAAAGAAGTGTGTTTCTCCCCAGCAGCTCCAGTGTTGGCTGTTTTCTGCAGGGTTGAGTACGCCCAGGGCGCCACAGGAAAGCCAAACCATGCAAAGCAGCTTGTCATTTAGAGTTTTTCAGCAACTAATGATTTTAATTGTTGGTCTGTTCAGGTCGCTACAGTCGCTTGCTGAATGCTCTAATTCTGGTTTTATAAACTGTACATTTGTAAAGGACCAGTACTTTTGTCGCACAGAGCATTTAAACAACAATAAATGTCAAACATGCGTTGGTTTCACATGTTCATTGTGATTAATGCACAGAGGACTTTTAATCACTACACTCCCTCTTTCTTTCTTCCTGTCAGCCACTTTATTTCATCTCTTGCATCCCCGTCACCCTTCTCTGTCTCTGTCCTCCACCTTGTCATTGTGCTGCTTCCTGGTACTATTGGGAGTAGAAACAGTTCATGTAGAACTCTGAAACACTGATGAAAGTAGCAGGCCTGTCAGTTTCAATTCCATAGAAAGAAAAAAGCATTCATTGAAGATATAAATTAGCTCCCGGATTATTTTGTGTGTGTGTGTGTGTGTGTGTGTGTGTGTGTGTGTGTGTGTGTGTGTGTGTGTGTGTGTGTGTGTGTGTGTGTGTGTGTGTGTGTGTGTGTGTGTGTGTGTGTGTGTGTGTGTGTCACTTGAGACACAAAAACACAAAATATTCTGGGAGCTACACACACAGGCATAAATCATCAATCAGCTGTAGATTCCTAACCCTTTTGTTGTTTTGTGTGCGTATTGTGTGTCCTGTGTGTATTTGTCTGTGTGTGTGTCTGTCTGTCTGTGTGTTTTTGTCTATGTGTGTGTTTGTCTGTGTGTTTCTGTGTGTGTCTGTCTGTGTGTGTGTGTGTCTGTGTGCGTGTCTGTGTGTGTTTGTCTGTGTGTGTTTCTGTGTGTCTGTCTGTCTGTGTTTGTCTGTTTGTGTTTCTGTGTGTCTGTCTGTGTGTGTGTGTTGGTCTGTGTGTGTTGGTCTGTGTGTGTTTCTGTGTGTGTCTGTCTGTGTGTTTGTCTGTGTGTGTTTCTGTGTATGTGTGTTTGTGTGTGTGTGTGTGTGTGGTGTGTGTGTAAAAACTGGGCTTATTGGTTTTTATCTCCCATCACACTAACTTTTCAGTCCCTTGGCTCCTAACAAGTCTTATCACACATCACTGCAGCTCCTCACACAGGTTTCTCAGTGTATGTGTGTGTGTGTGTGTGTGTGTGTGTGTGTGTGTGTGTGTGAGTGTCTATGTGTGAGAGATTCCTCCTCTGTGTGTCCTCACTGCTTAAGTTAAGTTTCAAAGTCGGCGAATAGAATGGAGGACTGAACAAGTCAATTTCGATAATTCACCCACCGCGTGAGTTATTTTCAGTTTTGGCTGAAAAGAATCGGCCTTTCTCTTCTGTTTAACAAACACCACATTGCATGTGTGTAACCATCTGTCACTTCCACTCAAACCTGACTGCGTTCATGTCCTGCCATGGAGCCCAGGATCTCCATTTAGAAAGATCATTTACATAAAATAAAACATGAAGCTGAAAATGTGATGTTGTCCTGATTCCTGGTGGGGTAAGGTGTTTTTAAACCAGCTCAAACATTCTATACATATCCTTTCTATTTCTGTTTCTGTTCTACAATTGAATCTAATTCATAAACCAACTGATTAACAGTACTGATATGGATCCAGTGCATCTGTGATGAACAACTAGCTGATAATATCAACTCCTTCCACTGCATAGCGACTGGGCTTTTTCAGGCAACATCTAAATGCTACTTTTACTGGAGCTTCTCATCACTTTAGACAATGCTGACAATAATTCATTTCACATCTGTAAATCATACATTTCAATTAGACCCAGACAGAAATGACCTTCTCATGTGCAAAGACCAAGAGCACCAGTCTTGGTCTTACTTGTCGCCATTGCTTTTGTTATTCGTAGCATTTTCTGCAACTAATCAACCAACTGCTGCTTAAAAATGTAAAGGTATTGATGTGATTGTAGCCTGTAGTGTTCAAGCATGTTGTCTTGCTATGCAGATGATACATGGTTGCACACATTAATTAAAATGACATTTCAACTCATCCAATTACTGTTTGTAGCAAACTTCTAAAAAACACTTTCTATGTCTGTTTGCAGATCTTCAGAAGAGCTGACAAAGATGGTGAGTGATATTATTATTTGCAGTATGACCTGATTTTAAATATATCAATGTTTGGCACATGGTATGCAGTAGTCATAATACTCCGTTGAGAATTGTGCGTCGTCCACTAAGGAATCTCCTATTAGTCAATGTCTTTATGTTTCTGTCCGATAATTAACAGGATTTCTGGAAAGAAATTGAGATCAGTTGTCAGTGAAATTTATGTGGAGCCATTCTGACTTGCCTAAATATAACACAGCAAACATCAGTGTTACAATATACAAATGTGCCAGGACGAGTTAAATGTCTTCAAGAATGGTTTACCAGATGTACCTCTGAAGGCTTTGGCTTCCTTCACACAGCTTGTGCTTTGCATCTTAAGTTTTTCCCTTACCTGTTCCTGAACTGTTTTGGTGTCATTGGGTTGGATTGAAAGAGATTATTGCCTCTGAAGGCTTTTGTATAGCAGGCAACTACTGAGTGCTTAAACCCTGCCTGCCTGCTGTCTGAGCCGATGTAGCAGTGAGTTGTATTTTTAGCATGTTGGTACATTAAAGGAAAGTTTATATTGCTGTGTAGCTTTGCCAGATCAGTTTGTTTATACCCTCAGGCATCATATGTACTGCCGCCTTCTCTTCATCTTCTTCATATCTTTCTTCTTCCTTTACACCCCTTTCTGCACCATCCATCTTTCATCCTTCTCATCCTCCCCCCCCACGCCTCCCTCATGTTGTGGGGACATAAATATTTTTATGCATTGTAGGGAAGAAAAGCGTGACTTAAATCGTTATATTTTAGGGTGAAGGCTTGTTTTAGGGTCTCCTGGAAATGGCTGTATTAAGTAATAACTCAGTGTAATGTCCTCTGAAGTGATGGAAACAGGACTGTGTGTTTGCATTTGTGTGCGCGTGTCTGTAGATGGCAAACACAGCACAAAATCCCCTTATCAACAGAAATTATAGATCAGCAAACAAAATCATTTTTTAAGGGGATTTAACTGTTCGAGTCATTGCAGTAGATGGCATTGTTTGCTCGCCTGCTGTTTTTCTGCGGAACGAAGCCTTGGCCGGGCATCTGCTGCCAACGTTTGAAATACTTTCACCACCTAAATACCAGCTGCTCGGTTACAAAACGTCAGTTTAAGACACATGATTTTCATTTCACCCTGATCTCCTTAAAAGAGGCCAGCTGTAACAATGATAGAGCAACTCTTTCTCCTTCTCGACAAAGTTGTTATTATTTTTCACTGTGCATCCTTATCATAACAGTTTCTCGGGGAGCAGCTCGTCTGCTGCAAGAGACACAAAGTCTTGTAAACTGTGTTGAAACAGCCAAATTGGATTTTTTTGGGAAAGGATGAGCCCTGTTAGCTCACCTGGTTGAGTCCCTACATGTCTTATTATCCCCTGCCTCCCCCTTCTCTCTATACTGTATAACTACCAAATAGAGAACATGCAGAAAAATAACTTTAAAAAAGGGTTAAAGTAGAGGAGATGGTTTCATGGGGGAACTTAATGTATGCTTTATAATGTAATAGAAGACAGAACCAGCGAGCGCAAGCTGAAGAAGAGCTATTTTTATCCTCCTCCTTCTCTCTCATGGGGTAAGACTGTCGAACTGTTTTAATGAGCAAGAGAGGGACAAGGGAGATGCTAACGGGAAGAGGAGAGAATTTTTGAAAGAGAAAAGAAGGTGCAAGGAAGAGATTGACACAGGGAGAGGCAGGAGGTGACAGAGTCTAAAAGGGAGATGAGTCTTGGAACAGAATGAAACAGAGAGACGAACAGAGCGAAGAGAGGAAGACGAGCGAGTATCACACTTGACAGCGGAGCAGTAATTGTGGTTTAATTGGAGGAGTTCTGTCTTTACAGTCATAGCACAGATTTAAGGGCTCGCCTTCCTGCCCCCAAGTTGCTGAAACAGCAAGCCTGCGCGGGTGTGTGTATGTGTGCGTTTGTGTGTGCATTATGCATCTACTACAAGCACAAGTAGCATGCATCACAGAGCATTCTGCAGGTGTGCTTGTGTGTAGAAGCATAAACGTGTCAGTGTGCCAGAGCCTGTAGCTTGTTTGCAGGATTTTGTATATTCATGTGTGTTTTACGACTCACTGAAAGCTATTTTTATGCAGCTGGTGGAGTGTTTCAGCAGTCTATACCTATGAAATCTTAACATCATTGGAGCTGTTTCATTAGTTCATTTCTCTGGGAATACCATATGGACCTTTATGAAACAATTGAGTCATATATCAAAGCCTCTTGCAGATGCATCCAGACAAATGTGATGGTTTCAGTGGGCCAGACGTAACCAGTGAACAGGCCGGGGCCATGGGGTTCTGACACTGTGTAGTTCCTAGAGCTTTCCATTTAATGAACTGCGTGAACCCCTCCACATGTTATTCTGAAACAATTTCATGACACTGTGGACTTTGTCGACTGGGTAGAGAGACACTGACCCGACCAGGATGTCGGGCAGGGATTCTGTATCTCGTGTTCTCATCAGTTCGTGTGTCTCTTGCCTTGTGACTCATCAGCCATCTGCTTATTATCGTCAGTGTTATTTGACATAATGACAGCAACCAGGGAGGCTTGTTTATCCATTCTGTCAAGACTAGACAGAATAACATCATTACAGCTAAAAGCAAATAGCAGGGTGCAGCTGGTTCTGTTCAGTGAGGCCAATAGAGCATATGACTACAGTAATGAAACTGACTTTTTCGTCTGGTGCCCAAGTGTTTTGAACTGTGCACTCCAGTTCCACCCGTCAATCAAACATTGTAACCAGTGTAGTATTTGAGTTGGATTTAGGAGGTTATAGGACCGGAGGATTGCATACATATTATTTGCATACACTAACTGCATATTGGGAATCAACATAATTAACAAAAGTTATTTTTTCTCCTCTTCAATGACTCTTTGAAGGAAATTTGACTAAATGCCTTCAGCAGCAGTGGTGCAAAAGCGTACGCATGAGTTTCGTTTTGCCACCTACTGTGTGAATGTGCCTTTAATCTGATAGATGTAGCTTGTGCCAAAGGAGTTTGCGTCCCAAACTCAAGTTGAATCGCTTCGTGTTGAGTTTAATCATGAACTCGTCACTCAGGGACTCATTTGAATTGACAGGAGCAAGGAGGGAGATGTGGGCAAGACTGGAGAAAAATATAAGTACCTCAAAAAAAGTTGTAAGGTAGAGAAGTTGAAGCTATAATGAAGTATTCAACAGTGTGAATGTCTGTGTCAAGAGAGCAGCAATATAAATAGGAGAGTTGAAGGAGGATGAGGACAAATGGATGAAGAGAGAATTTGCTGAATCACTGTTAAAGAAAAAAGAAAACAGACAAAGAAAGAAGTTACAGTGAGTGCAGACAATCTGCTGAGTGATACAAGACGTGAGGGAGAGACAGGAGCGAGAGAGACGAGGCGACCTGCAGACCGCCAAGCGTGATGACACTTTACAGGATTCACAGGTTCACAGGTCTTTAAAGACGCTGGAGTACATTTTGAACAACTGAGGATGCATTTTCAAAGATATTAGAAACATGCCACAATTATTTAATACATGTCCATGTGATATTTCCTGAGAGAATAATGATGACTAAAACACGGCCCATTAACACTGCATGTTAACGGACAGTCACTTTCCACTATAATAACCGTTCATCTGTCCATCTTTGTAGGTTGCTATACAGAAAATCGGATCATACATAAAACAATAATATGGCCTTTTATTCTATATTTTCAGTATTGTTAATTTAATTAACATGAAATTAGAAAGTGGAGCAAGGGAATATTAGGCATCTTTATTTGAGTAGTTGTCCAAATTATCAAAATAGTTGCAGTTTAATTTTCTGTTCCGTTAATTGGCTAATGGTTTCACCTCATGTATGCCCATCATTTATTCTAGGTTAGCATGTTTTAATGTTTAATATTACTTAGTGTGTTTATTTAACAGGCACATGAATCAGTCCGTCTGGAGTGCTTCTCTGCTAGGAGAGGCTGCAGTTTGTCAGTACGTCAGTCAGTATGGTGTCATGTGTTTTTAATCACCTGCAGTCTTTAATCACTGACTCTAACAAGCCCCAGAAGACGGCACACTGAGGGAGACTGAGAATAGAGTGGAGAATGTTGGTGGCACATATAAGCATTTTTGCAATTTTTGCAATAGAAAACTGGCTGCGTTTCCTCTGCTTCCAACTGCAACGCAGCCATCATCTGGTGTGGACAGGACTGAGACACACACGCCTTGTTACTCTCTCATGAGGAACCTGTGCTCTGTACCATCTTCCCCGGATCACTAATACAGGGAGTCAGTGCTGGCAACTTGTTTAGTTGATGATACTTTTGTGTTTGTTGCCGAGCAACTGAAATGGAATGACAACAACGATTCCTTGCACAAATATGAATGACAGTATCGTGGTATCAAGAAACAACATTTGCTATTTAGTGAGGCACAGTCAGGTCTTGATGATTATAAGCCAACAGCAAGACAGAGCTCACTGACTGTAGGCGCTCTAATTTATAGCTAATGTCGATAGCCTGGAGCATGTTGGTCACCATACAAAAAGATATGACATGACTAATGTAGTTTTCATCCAGCTCCTTCATGAATGAGTTGCCACTTTGGTGCAGGACTGATGGGATGTGACAGCGGAGTGAAAAGTCAAAAGAATTCTGTGCAGGTTCCTTTGTGGCCCCTTAGAGAGAAAAATAGCATGGGAGGGTGTAAACTGGAGGGGATTGAAGTCTCTTTGTTCGGCGCCTTGGTAGTCTGGATTTGGATCAAAGGCTGAGAGTCAAGAAGCCCTTTGAAGATGATTTCCTCACCTGACGCTTTCTGGCCTCTGCTGGGTCTGGATCAATCCCCGCTCTTTTTCGGCTCATTCACAGGGGTACTTGCCTGGAATATTTGTACGCTATAAGAATGGTAAGAGCAAAGAACTGAAAATGGAATTCTTTATAATTCTATAAACACTTTTTGAGGATAGAGGCAGTTCACTTAATGGGGCACCTGTTTGAGGAAAGGATTAGGGTGGATGTCGGATTTTGGAATCAGTCGCATTGAGGAGAAGAATATTATGAGAGTCTTATCTCGTGCTTCCTCCCTTTTTGTATTTCTTGAATCAAAATATATGAGCTTTTTATAGATGCAGCCAAAGTTTTGCTTTCCTTTTTTATTTCAGCACTGTTAAAACGAAGAACAAAAACATTTGACGTGTCAAATTAAAGATGATGATTTTGGGCTTTGACTTTCCTTTTGTGTCTTTCAAATAAACAAATTTCTTGTCTTCAGCTGGGCCTCGGTGCTCGACTCCCTGGCTCCCTCCCGCTGCTTTACTCCCTGTTCGCTTATCCTCCTGGTCCTCTCAATGCTTGTGTAATCACGTCTGTTCCACCCCACACCTTCCCCTCTTCCTCCTTCCTCCAGCTCCTGATCCAGGAGCTGACGGAGCTCACAGGGTCTAAAAAGAGAATATAACAGAGAAAAGGCAGGATATGACATACAGCATTTACTTTCACTAATTCTATATTATTTGCTTTGTTCAAAATATGACAATGCAAATTTTACTTGTGGGAAAGTAGTAAACAAGGCTGTAAACTCTTACATGCTCCTGCCTCCTGTCATAAGGATTTACTTTATCTTAACCATAAATACTTAGACAATGTGATTTTAAATCATCTCTGATTGTACACAATGGGATGAATAAATGGAAAATACATATTTTCATCATGAGATTTGACAGATTCAATCACTTTTGGTCTTAAGCTGCTGTCATTGCTGCTGAGTATTGATTGATATTATGAGAAAGGAAAATATTGAAGCCACAGGCCAGGGGAATTACATAAGCAAAGCCAATATTAAGTCCAAACATATTTTCTACTTGAGCGCCAGAGGTGTAAGAGGCAATCATTGCTTCAGTGATGTGACCTTTTCAGCCTCAGACACACAAACACACACACACACAAACACACATTCACAGAAACCCCCTCGAGAACCTAAACAAACAGCGATGAGATCAGAGCTGTTTCGTCTCTTGAACAGATTACACTCGGTGATTGTGTGCACCCTAGGGGGTGTGTGTGTGTGTGTGTGTGTGTGTGTGTGTGTGTGTGTGTGTGTGTGTGTGTGTGTGTGTGTGTGTGTGTGTGTGTGTGTGTGTGTGTGTGTGTGTGTGTGTGTGTGTGTGTGTGTGTGTGTGTGTGTGCGCGCATATGAAGAAATATGAATGTGAGGCAAAGAGTAAAGTTTAGTTTGGCGAAGTAAAGTTTTTTAATTGGTTAATACAAAAGATGAGGAAGATGCTCAGCTAGCATGACTAATAGTCACAGCAGCTCTCTGCCATGTGTTGATAAATACATTGAGACTTAGTTTTGACAGACAGTTTGACACGTCATTGCAGGGAAAACCCACTGCGCAAAAATCAATTATAAATTGTAATAGCTGGTGCACTTTAAAGATCAGGGCCACTTGGGCCGAAGCGGTCGCTGGGCTCAAGTGGTTGCTAGTGCCTTGCAGAGATGAACGGTTCATCTCTTCCCTTTGCACTGTGAGCAGCTGCTGCTAAACAGCAACATCTTTAGATTGTTGATAATCAGTGTAACTGAGTGTGTTCAACATCGTATGATCCTTTTTGTACTGTCAGTATTCCTCATGTATTGTACAATTTATGCAAAGGGACGTATAGGGTCGGTGAATTACAATCTCAGCCCAGTTCAATGGTGGGGACAAAAAAATGGTTAAGCAGGTGACAATGGAGGCTTTGGACGTGGTATCCATTATCTCACTGTGAAATATGCTTAGTAGCTGAGACAGGATGTACCTGCTACAGCACTTGAAATAATGAGGCGCATCATGTGTCACGAAGCACTGTGGTTACCATGGAGAACAAAGCTACAATGGTTGATTGGCAGCGCTGCTGATCAGACGCAAAGCTCCTCACTGTTTGTTCTTCCATGAGTTTCATATTGCATGTGAATCTAACTGCAGCTGCTAATTCCTGACTTTTTCTTTTTTAATGAGTTAACGGTTGGGAGCTGCCACTCAGCTGAGGATGTGTATTCTCTGATTAGTACCTCTGCACACAGGCGGTGTGTATTATTAAGTGAGTGGGGGTCTTCTGTTATGCGCCTGAAAGCACCAGGGGGACATGACATTTACACACCACATAATTAACACCGTGGCCTTGCTGGGTGTGTCTGAATGTGTGTATGTCACGTGTATAATAACTCTGCCTAAAGGTCTCTTAAGGGAAGGGACCAGAATGGAGGAAACCTTAAAAGTGACTGCATTTATGTCGGGTTTCCAAAATGTACTTTTTTTTTTTTTTTTTTTGCATTAGATGGTTAAACCTTTTAGACTGCTGTGAAATAAACAGACATTTCTGAATGTTCATCATCAAGTATGAAGGGGAAATACACTCATATTGATCGGAAATGTATATTATATATTATCAACAATTAAATAATACGGTTTAAGAATGTGTACAAGGATGTATGCAGAACTGTGGGAACTCCCAAATCCAAACTCAAACACCAATCAATTTGAATGCAACAGCTCCAGACAGATCCACAAATGTATGCTGCGTTTAAATGCATCTGGTAAACTGGGACAAATGGGCTTTCTGGGTTTTCATGTGTCATTTCAAAGTCGGAAAGACTTTATTCTAAGTAAGCTGAAAAGCTTGTGACCCAATCATCTATCAATACATCAATATCAGCTACTTCTAGGTGGTTGACTTGTTCTTCTTTATTTTACTTGAGCTCAAATTTCTTGGTATTTGTGTGAGAATTAGAACTTTTTAAACTAATAGCTCACTAAACAAGTAGTTTACCTCTGCTCTGATCAAGGATACAGTTACCCTAGTTACCACTCTGTTGCCCCTGGTTACAACATACCTCTGTTCTCCTCCCAGGAGTCATTATGGGCTGCTGTTGCCATGGCTGCAGAGGTAAAACCCTCTACCCTCTTCTCCCCCTTAATTCCTCTGCATAAGGCATACAGGCACTTTGACGAAGACTTGTTTGTGTCACATAACTGTGGGCAGCTGTTGGCCTTCAGTTCCTACTGCCCTCAAGCACCGAGGACACACCCGTTTGATTTTCATGTGTCTCTATTTTTGAAAACATTAGGCGATCAAACAATTCTTGGCTCCTTCCTCCCAAAAGCTTAGATTCACTGTTTTCTTGGTCTTTGGGGATCTTAAACTTAATGTGTGTGAGTTTCACAGACTGTTTTTACGGACAAAAACAAGCTATTTGCAGTTACCAAATTGGACCCTGTGGACGGCCTCTCTAAGATTTATTTAAGTCAGGCTAGTCTGGCTCCTGGGATGCCAATGTTGGTCAAACGGTCGATCCACCAATTTACAGACGGAAATACCTCAACAACTACTGGGTGGATGACAAAAAAAAACGTTGTTTCTTTGTTCACAGTGAATCAAATCTTGTGACCTTTTTCTTTTTGCAGCAGTTTGACATTTGTGGTTTAAAGTGACGGCAAATATTGGTTGCATTGCCATGATATCTAGAACCAATCGTCAGGCCATAATGTTAGCTTGTCCAATTGGGTTTCAGCCTCATTTATGTTTTGGGCATTTTCAGTCTTGACTAAACCAGATCAAATGAATAATGTGGTAATAAGAAATATATATTGACTCCAGCTCCAACTAGCTTTGACGGTAGCATGGGTCAGCAGACGTTCACCGGGGCAGTGCTATGACGTCTCCTGGACCGTGTACACCGGTCACATGGACAGCATATTGCTGTTAAACCAGGAATATTGTGTCTAAACCTCATTTTTATATAGTGTTATATGCAGTAGTTTACACATGTAGATGCAGCATTCGGCCCATTGCTAACCACAAGTAAAGGAGGAGCTGTGTTTCTTCCGGATGAAAAAGCACTATGAAGTTTACATTTGCCAAGAGATTCTAGTCTTTTTTATATTAATAGGTTTATGAGAGCGGAAGCTCCATGTGTTGAGGGAGCTCTCTCCTCTGTCCTGTAATCACAGCTGCTCCCATATTAGTGCCACGCTTCAGCGATTCACTATTGAATTGGAAATTCGATTTAATATTCACCTCGTAGCGGTCTTGAAGAACAACGTCTGTCACCTACATACAAACATACATATTTTCGAAATTCTAATTATGGCTCAGTGGCTTGAAGAGGGCCTGGGTTTAATTCACAGGCTGTATCCTTTTCGTGTAGAGCTCAATTGGGGTTTTAACACACACAGACGTGTGTCTTTCCGTGTGTTAGCATCGATGCTCAACTTCATGTGTCTTTCTGCTTATAAAACCAATAAATGCTGGGAAAGGGCTCATTCCCCAGTGACCCTGAATGGGGATTTTGCACATTAGCAAAATGAATGCAATCCAACTGCATTAGTTTTCAATCAGAAGCCACAGGAAAAGTGCAAATACTAGATTAAAGTAAACAAACGTCCCCTCTGTCATATCTTTGTTCATCTCAGCCACATGCAACTGCACAACGCTAATAAGGATATGTGACACTACAAATCAGCATGACCACCCCCTGCAGAGGACCCTATATCAGTGTCTTTCATGTGAATAACCCCGCTGCCAAGATGAAAAGACTTCTCAGATTAAAGACCAGAATTTTATGTAGGGTATTGGCTGCTGCTACAGACTACTGCTCTAGGGGTCAGAGAAATGCTGGGCTATAAATTCTACAATTTAAATACTTATTATATTACATCATTATTATGACTATATTGTTAGTGTGGTACATGACTTGTTACAAACAAAGGTGCCTTTTTAAAACAACTTCAGAGAAAACAGATTCTGTTTTTAACACGTGTAGAGTCACAATCCAGGCATTGCAATTTAACAAGCTGCATGCCAACCTTTGTTGTAAAATTACTAACTGTGCATAAATTGGTCCCATTAGACTGCACTCAGGTGTTCCTCTCTTACAGTGAGGCCAAAGGGTTCAGAGTGTTTGTAACTTTGAACTAACTGCTGGAACTGACTTCTAACCGGCTTACTGTTAAAGAATTAACATTTCCAACTACAGTATCTGTGGAATTGCGATGTGACTATTCTCAAAGACTTTGGCTGACCCTTTAATGACCCCATCATCAACACTTGTGTAGTGATCATGGCTTTTAATCAGCAGCTTGATATTATGCACCTGTGCAAGAGATGGATTATCTTGGAGAAGAGGAAATGCTCGTTACACTGACATAACAAAATGCTACATAAATCCAATTATTAATACATTAAGACTCCTTTATATCATATTTAATTTTGATTGATATAGACCTTAAACTTTAATATAATACATATATACCATGATACTTGTAATGAGAACACATCTGCATATCCATTAACACAATATGGACAGCTTCCATGGCAGGCTCATTAATCTGCTGTGCCACCGGGGCACCATGTGATAACATTAACAACATAGAGGCTGACATGACTCGCAGGAATGACCTCGTTTAGCGAGCTGATGTTCTATTATCTACCATTAAACACCATCATGCTGCATTAAAACGCACCGTTGCGGACAATGGTAGTCAATTACTGGCCGGTGAAGTGGCATATCTGGCGGTAGCAGGACCCATAAAACACCATTTGTACAAATGAGGCCTCCCCACAGGGCTGCTTGGAGCAGGGGAGGCTGCCAATGGGTTTCAGATGGTTGGATCTACCGTGGAAGCAGGCATATGAATGCATCATCCTCCCTGGGGAACTGACATGCTGCTATTATCTGCCATCACCAAAGATCACTCATCATTAGAATGAAAAAAAAAACCCACAAACAAACACACACACAGAGAAACTCGTAAAAACTGAGGTGTGCATATAAACTTCATCACCCGCATCGCACGCGTAACACATTTTCTGTTTATTTTTGCAGCGACACTCCTCTAATAACATTATTATGTGCAGCCAGCAGATTGATGGTGATTTCATATCATTCCACCTTCTGCTGAGACACAAAATAGAAAAGAGTGAATGATGTTCATCTACTGTGGCTCATCTCTTCATTTAGACGAGCAGACGGCGGATTGTTTACACCAGGGAACCATCTGTTACTATGGAGATGGAGAGGATCATATCCTTCTCATTAAGATAAATAATGAACCACATCTCTACTTTCATTAAAGAATTAGACGGCTGTGTTGGACAGAGCGTTGTGTTCAGTCACAACTTTAATATCTATGTATATACGTCTTATTGGATTTGGATTGGATTGGACCATCAGTTGTTTTAAGGTATTTCGTCTGTTCGCTGTTGGCAGATGACCCAGAGCTCATGACCCAGTTTTAGAGCAGAGACCCGTCTTGTGTTAGGGTTTCTCTGGTCCACCGAGAGTCTATCTGTCATCTGACTGTCATTACAATAATGGCTTTTTTGGCTTCTTTTAATCTGACGGTTTTGTGTTAGTGGGGAACACGTTGAAAGCTGGCCAACAAGACGAGTGTGTCGTTATGAGTCTCCACAGCTGTGACAGCTTATTGATTCCAGAGCGAGACACTGCTGTTACTTTTTATAAAACAACGTTTCTGAGGGCTAATAAGGATGACAAATTAGTGTGTGTGCGTGTGTGTGTGTGTGCGTGTGTGTGTGCGTGTGTGTGTGTGTGCGTGTGTGTGTGTGTGTGTGTGTGTGTGTGTGTGTGTTCCAGGTGAGTTGTAATGATGGATAGGAAGAACAGAGAAGAGCTGACAGCTCTGTGAGAATCACTCCTGTTCCTCGTC
>CAAKHC010015823.1:0-13339 GCA_901007825.1 Macroramphosus scolopax | reverse complement strand
GGGGGGGGGGGGGGGGGGGGGGGGGGGGGGGGGGGGGGGGGGGGGGGGGGGGGGGGGGGGGGGGGGGGGGGGGGGGGGGGTGTTACCGCCTCATCAGTCTGCCATCACACCGTCTGAGGATACTGATGCTGGAGAGAAACTCTTTAAAGCTCCTGGTGACATTTGGATTTCGTTGCCGCCACACTGGTGCTGAACATTATTCTGAGGGTCAGTGAGGAGCGTTCATATGAAGGAGACACTTCATGGTGCATTCAGGTACACTGTTGTGTGTAGGTCACCGCAGGTACACACTGGAAGTGTGTCTGCACACGGTGCATTCAGGTACACTGTTGTGTGTAGGTCACTCCAGGTACACACTGGAAGTGTGTCTGCACACGGTGCATTCAGGTACACTGTTGTATGTAGATAGACAGAGAGAGAGAGAGAGAGAGAGAGAGAGAGAGAGAGAGAGAGAGAGAGAGAGAGAGAGAGAGAGTCTATATATATAGAAAACACCTGATAGAAAGAGAGGAGAGAAAGGGAGGATGGAATAACTGAAAACACTCTTTTACCACAAACCTTAAATTACAATCTCACTTCAAAAATAGTGGAGGGGAACAAACACACAGACACACACACAGACACACAGACATACACACACAGACATACACACACAGACATACACACACACACACACACACACACACCACACTGTGAGGTATTTACTGGCAGTCATTGTGATGCATCATCTACTCCCACACATCATATGAACACACACACACACACACACACACACACACACACGGCCCGGGGCTGATGGAGTATCAGTTCAGTGTTTACTCGTGTTTCCCGGTCAGGGGTGAGCTGAACAGAGACACCCTGGGGGGAGTCGCTGCGTGAGTTAATGTTTGACATCCAAAAGATTAAGGACATACCGCCAGACGTCGGGTCCAAGCAGACGCAGGGGAGAGAAGGCGGACGGATCGGATGACTCATCACTCGGACCGGGAAGGAAACAACCGCCGAAGCTCCTGGAAACATCAGGAGGTCCATCGTGCGAGGGGCAGTCATGAAGCTCTTCATGGACTTCATCACTAGGATGCTGATGGGTGATGATGGTGATGTAGTCTGAGATCTGCTGCTGTCCCGTCTCCTCCCACATCACTGGAAGCCTCCAGAAGTGACGATGACACCCAGGTGTACATTGTGCGTTCTACTTCCGCGCTGGAAACATGGCTGCTCTGTTTGCCCCCCCCGGGCACGCTGGCAGGTATTAAACACCCTGTGCAGGTTTCAAACGACTCTATTTTTAAACTCTCCTGCTAATTCTCGGTCTCTGTGGGCGATTACCACCAGAATATCTATGCTAATTGTTTAATAAGCACACTTTGCTCTGCATCAAAGGGAGATTTTTACATAATATTTCCTGCTAATTCAAAGCCGTTTGTTATGCAGAACAAATGGCCCCGGCCATGGAGGCTGCTTTTAAATGCACCAAAGAGAGCCGTGCCTTTAATTGTGCTATTAAACAAGGCTGTGGAAGTCGCAGGCTTCGCATCTTTTGATATATTTGCTGTGAAATAGCCACCGGCTCCCCCAGCGCTCTTTGCTCGAGGTCACGCGCATCTCACTTCGCCGTTTCACTTACTGTTTATTTCACAGAGTACATAGAGAAGTCCACATTAATTATCCACTGCAGTGCGTCCCAGCAGCTCCACCTGTCACTAGACGGGCCCCAGTAACCCCAGTAACTGTACATCAAGCAGAAACCCCTCGGAGGTCTGAGTTGACTGGCAGGTAGTCGGCAAGGTCACGATAAGAAAAAGTGTCGGCAGGTTTTCAGAGCCGAGCGTTAATCCCGTCACTCCGCCTGCCTGGACACACTTCTGACATTTCAGCCGCTCCGTCGCAGCACACCTGGACGCCGAGCAGGGGAGATAGCACGGACGTCCCGCGGGCTGACATGTTGAGCTGAGCCTGAACTTGGACATTCACAGAACAATATGTAAAGGTCCTCACAGACTCCGACCCCTGAACCACCCGGAACCACCGGACCACGACCCTTCATCCATCCCTCCGCTGTCTTCCTCCCTGTGACCTCTCACTGACCTCTCACTGCACGTCTGATTGATTGATTAAAGATATGAGGACACTATCTTTGATGGCAGAGTTGGTAACCTAGCAACATTTGAAATCCCCCCCCCCTCCAGGCCTCGTCTATTTACGATACAACCAGGTTGTTAGCAAAAGGTCTCAAGGAACCAAAATATTCCTCGTTCGCCGGAATAGATCATCCCTGACGAGCGATGAATCATCCACCCACTGTGTTATGTCAAATCTTGCAAAGAAAGAAAGTAGACATTTCATGAATAGAATCTCTCTCCTTCCCTCCCTCGTCTTCTGTCATCCCCCTGTTCCTCTCTTCTCATTTTCCTCAACCTTTAATGTTTAATTTAAACCTCCAGTTCAGTGGAATCAACCCCTGCGGCAGTTCCACAGCGCCCCCACATGGTCAGGGAGAGCACGTCGCCTCCTCTTTGCTGTGGAGGTATGAAGCTCAGCAGGTGCACTTCAGTTGTAGCCAGAGGGACTTTTCTATCTTTAGCCATTATGTAAGTTGTGTTGACACACTCTCCTCCTCCCCCCACCCCAATCATCTTCCTCCTGTGACAGACAGCATCATCATCAGTAGCAGCAGCAGCAGCAGCAGCAGCAGCAGCAGCGGTCCTGGATGCATTTCAACCTACTTTCATGGTTCCTCACTGGTCTCACTGCCATTAGTGTCAATCTCCCTCTGCAAGACTCAACCGAGTTCAAAGTTTGGAGTCGGCTCAGTCACAAGTTGTTTGCTCGAAGCTGCACTGACGAATATTTTACCTCCACCGACGAGGACATGTGACGGAATCGTCAGGGAACATTACAGGGACGTTTATTACGACCTAAATAATGTCCTCCCGGTTCCAGTTGAAATGAGTTTGTATTTCAGTATCAAGTCCGTCGTACTCCTTCGTCTCCTTTTAACTCCTCCGTGAGTGCAGGAGGAGTCACGTGAGGACACGGACACACAGAACATCTGGAGTCTGAGACCGGGATCAGCTGCCAGGACGAACATCAGGAGGAGAAGGTGATGGACGTCACAGATACTTCCTGTAAACCACATGGAAAATATAACCTGCAGGTGTCTGAACTCGAAACCAGAGATGGAAAGAGGCCAATTAGATAACGGGTGAGTCTTAATTCAGGAGCTGCGTCCTTCAAAGGCCGCATTCCAAACCCACTAATCTCCAGGATCCGTCTGATGATCCTTCGCCGCCCAACTTATCCCAGGATGCATTTCCAACCAATCAGCAGCAGCGATGTCGGAGACTGTGAGCCAATCACGTTCCCTCTGCAGTGGAAACAGCTCTTCTAGTTACCATAATAAAACAAATTTATTTTTCTTGCTGCAACTCATCTCCAAGAGAGTTTATATATTATAAGAGTCGTCCCTCAGGAGAGGTTCTGCAGGGTCATTAACATCTGCTCCAACAGGAAGTGGAGCTTTAAACATGAACATTGAAGTTAGTGTTTGTATGCTGTGTGCCAGCAGTGTCCGCTGCCGACATCCTTCTGTATCCACTCACCTCGGTGCATATAAATTACTTTGGAATTAAAACCTCCCAGAGGCCCCTCAAGGACCCCCTGACTCTGCCCTTGAGTTAACGGGCTCCCCCCGGATGTACTCAGTAGTGAACTGGTTTATGTGCTTCTCTCGAGTGAATTCGAACTTCGAAGCACAAACATTCTCCTTCCTCTCCTCACGTTCTGCTGAGTGTTTCCTTCGCCTGCGACCGACGGGAGAGATGAAGACGAGGGCGCAAACACACAGCGACAGCTGAGGAGGTGTGATGGAAGAGGGGCTGCAGGTCACACGCAGGTCACACACAGGAGCTAACAGATTCATGCAGTTATATAACTTCTGCAAGGAAACAAGCTCACAATTAACACAATTTGTGAAGTACTAAGGCTTCATTTGTCGGTTCAGTCAGTCACAAGATGAAGGTGGGGAACGAGGGGGATCGAAACGTGACAGAAGTCTTCGGCTCGTTATAGCTACAGAGATGTTCACCCGGTTTGATTCATTATTTAACACATCACAGATAAAACACGTCTCACAGATCATCTGACGTGCTTCAGCTCCACTTGAGACAAGTAAATACGAATCCTCAGTTTTAAAAAAGGATTGAAGCCACGAGATCGTTCTCATAAGAAGAGGATGAGGATGATAAATACCTTTGTAGGAGTGTGTGTTGTCTGGGATTGCATGACACATTTAAATGTGTTTTTCTTTTGTTTTTTTCCCCCGAAGACCAGATGGAACTTTGCACGCAGGAAAGAGCAAACAGATATTTCACTTAAAACATCAACACAGAACAAAGATAAGACCGTGACGAGTGACGAAGATTAAAGATGCATTCATACGTAGAGCGTACGGGTCCTTAAAGACAAACATACTCATTTCGAATTGAACCAATTAAAACATGAGAGTGAAGGTGTGATGAAATGAAATGTTCTCCTGTTAACTGATGTCCTCTTAATAACAGCAGACGACTTACAGCCTCCCTCAAGTCATCCTTCACAGGAGCCGTCTGACAGCTTCACAAACATCAGGCCACTCGGTCTAAATCAGATCTTTATTCCAGTCTGAAAGAGGCTTACGTGAAATATTAATAGCAGCTCTCCGTTTGCACTGTTATGAAATAACTGAATGTGCAAGTCACACTATTCAAATTTGTCTTGATGAAATCTTATGAGAAATCCAGAACCAACGGTCAATTTATTAGGTACCCCTGGATGAAACAGTGCAATACAACAGGCCTTCTCCAGGGTTAAAAGGTCCGGTTCTGTTTGCATTGATGGACAATGTGTGTGTGAATTTATGTCACATCTTTCTACATCGGTGCCTGTTAAGTGTCTGCGCAGTAGTGACCAAGAAATAGACAGCAGAAGTCTGTCAACGCCTCCGCGACCAAAATTAGTTCGCTCGGAGCAGCTGTCAATCATGACGTCACTTCCCCTTTTGATAGCGTCAAAAAACTAATTAAAACTAAACTTGTATTCAAATTAATCGGATTTAAATGAACTATATATATATGTATAGTCTATTTAAATTTGGAAAACTTTTATATTTTCAATATATGAAATATAAAAGTATATTCTTGTTTCGTGAAGCGGATTTCTTCTACACACTCTGGGACAATAGGTGGCGACATGCACCTTGTTTCCAATCCGCCCAAACAGTAAAGGAGAAGCAGAAGAAGAAGGACGACACTTGACACTTCCGGGTTGATGTGGACAGATGGGAGGACTGCCGGGCGAGGTCTGTTGTTGTCGCTGAGTAGAATAATGGAGAACATCAGTCACCACGGTATTACCGGAGTTAGCGAGGATGTAAACCAGTTGTCTTCCTGACTAACAGACGTGTGTTCCGGTGTGATGCCGCTTCCCTCTCCCATGTAGCAGTGTTAGCCCACTATGGATTGTTAGCCGCTAATGCTACATGCCTAGCGATGCACCTGTCAGCAGCTTCTTTGTTTCCTCTGTGACGGTGGTTCGTTTCTTACCGGCTGTAACTTAACGGAACCCGGTAACATTAACGTGGCCGGTGACATTAAGGGGACCACGCCTTCCGGTCAGTGTGCGGAGGGTTGAAGGACCCGACTGGGAACAAACTGCGCTGCCGACGATAGACAAAGAAGATGAACTCTGCTTCCCAACGGGTCTGACATGACGTCAGCTTTTGAAACCAAATAATTAGGACGTGTGGACTGTTAATGATGGCGTCTTCTAAAGCAAAGGTCGGAGTCAGCGGCGACAGCAGCATTGTGAAAGACAACAAGAGCAGCAGCCCAGCCGGCGAAGCTTCACCCCACAACCGGATGTATTGTCTCGATGACCTGGAGACCGTTGCCACAGTGGGTGAGTCACTAAAACATGTCCCGGAAATGAACGGCCAGCGCCGGCCTGGTGTCTCGGGTGGACCCGGTGCTGAACCATAGAACCGTGTGTCAATGTACTTGAGAGGCAGAGAGGTGACGTACTGCTGCACAGTGACGTATGAGTACCACAACACACTGACCTATGAGTACTACAACACAGTGAAGTATTAGTACTATAACACATATTAGTGTTGTAACACAGGAACATAGTATTACTAATACAGAGATGAGGACGGACTGATGTCGTCCTCCTTCCCTTCTTGCTACTTCACTCAGTATTGAAGTATAAACAGAAGTCAAACTATAGTGACTTTACTATTGCTGCTGTAGAAACTGTTCATTTATTCGTTTATGACAACTTGAGGCTAAATCTTGAGTACTAGACGCCGTCAGACACCGTGATGACGCCGTCAGACACCGTGATGACGCCGTCAGACACCGTGATGACGCCGTCAGACATCAATCTTAAAACCACATTATTCAGAAACGGTAGAAGTAAAGAGTTTGTCGTAATCTCAAGTATATGATATGTGATTTGTTAGTGTCCCATCAATCTCAAGCTGACCTACTCAGTCCTTCTATCTAATCTGTGCATGTTCCTCTGCTGTCTTAGTAAACACACATACTGTGCTTGGATCCAACAACAGAGTTGAACTACTTTACCTCCGTCATAGCTGGCCTGAGACATCTGGGCTCTCGGCTGAGACGGACAACACAGAGCTGTTGGGATTGATTTTTAATGTGTTTGCAGTGTTTCCCAATAATGAAGAAGACTGTAGCCTTAGTGTCTCGTCTCTCCTCCTCCTCACCCTTCTTACTGTCTCTCTTTACTTCCTCTTCTACTTGATTGAGGATACGAGGGGAGATGAGAGGAAGAGCTGAGGTGTAAAACAAGCTGTAAAACGTTTGGCAGGTACCTTGAAACAGACGTCGGGTACATCCGTCGTCCTGTTTCAGAATGTTTACTGTCTCCTGTCACTCACTGTTTGATGTCTCCTGACAATCTACTCCGCTTGTTAACACTGAAACAAGCGAAGCCGGCCTGACGATGGTGCTTGATATTAAGACTCATGACTCAGAGGCCTGATGTGTCACACACCAGCATGTACGCCCAACGAGTGCCGCCGCTCCCCGTGCTGCCTCTTCCTTCCACACGGACATTCAGCTATAAGACTTTCCGCTTCCATATTCTGTCTTTGTGTGAACATGAGATGATACTGAGCCGGTTCACGAACTGTGTGTTGGATCTTCAAGATCTTCACTGTTCGACAGCTGCTTGTTCTTTAAATCAAAGGTTCCCTACTCGTACAGGAATTAGACCTCAGGCAGATGATGGTGTTAGTCATCGCTGTTAAACTTGTTAGTCTGCGTCATGGAATTATTACTCAACCAGGACCTTTTGTGTCTTTATGAACCACAAGAGCAGAAGAAAAGGGCTCGGTGTTAATATCACTCTCTTCATTATTGCGCACTAACAGCAACACAGGAGACCACCACACCAGCTCCAGGAGACACGAGATGTTTCCTGGTGGCCTGAGGGTCATGAACATAGACCAATCGTTACCCTCGGTCTCTTTCGGTCTCTGCCGGTCTGTCTGCCGGTCTCTGCCGGTCTCTGCCGGTCTCTGCTGGTCTCTGCCGGTCTCTGCTGGTCTTTGCCGGTCTCTGCCGGTAACATTTTGCACCAGTCCAGCAGGGTCTGTCCCTGCTCCTCCTTCCTGGAGGCCCAGGTTGTGCTGCTCCCGCCCCCTGGACTGATACAAACCACTGGGTTGGTTGGAATATTGACCAACCGTGTGTGAGGTCATCACATCCTGCATCCATGATGTCTTGGTCTCTGTCGATTCTGTAGTTCCTGATATCCCCGATTGTGTGCGTGTCAGTAGTTTAACTGCGTCGCTATGGTGACCAGCCACACCGAGGAGGGACTTTATCTGCAGCGGAGAACAAACAATGTGAGCTGTTAGCATGTAGTGGAGCCGGACGGTGAGCCGAGTGGTGACGCTGCATTCGTCCGTTTATGATTAGTAGCAGCAGTGATATGTAGCAGGCAGATTAGCATACATTCAGATTAATGAGACGACGCTGCCCTCCCCATGGACGACATCTATCTCAATGATGTACAGTTAGCTCCATGCAAAGCCTGAGTTTAATGTGTCGGGGAGGTGTGCAGCGGGGGGGGCGCCAGTCGTCCTGCGCTGTCGGGAGAAAGTTCCAGGCTTATGAGCCCGGAATAAAAATCCAATTTGCCGAGCCATTTTCCCGACGAGAAGGATTCGCTGTCTGAAACAAATCAGCTAAAGCTCTTTATCTGCCCGCTGCCGTTTGATTGTCATTGAAATCACGAGGCAGCTCTCCTGTGGCGTTAGATTTATCTGCAGCGGGAGCCCGGATGACCCTGAGAATATCACTTGAAGGCAACACCAGAACACTTCATCAGCGACACCCGCAGTCATCACCGTAATTTGTGGGGAGTTTTTTTCGACCCGGCGTGTGTGAATCTGCTTATAGATGCTTTCTGGTGGAAGACGGGAACATGACGAGATGTTGAGCAGGTGGAGGAGCAGTCGGGTATGACCGGGTACCACCGGGCTGAAGATCACTGACTGCACATCGTTACTGGATGTTTCCGGTCTGATTGGTTGACTGTTTCTCCGATGACTTTGTGTGACCTCACTAAGACCTGGACTTGATCTCCTCCTCCATGCATCTATTCAAACAGACCTGATGTAGTGTAGAAGCCTTTGGAAACTCCTTCTGGCGGGTTGACGTAGTGATCTTGTGAATGCTTTGGCTGAAATGTATATTTGTCTTGAAGAAATGTTGGACTAGCGTTCATTCATCATGCCCTTGTGGTTAATCCTCCCTCCCGTGTCTTTCCCCCCCTCAGGCACCGGGACTTTTGGCCGGGTGTTCCTGGTCAAAGACAAGAAGAGCAGAGCGTTCCACGCCCTGAAGCAGATGAAGATCCACGACGTGATCCGACTGAAGCAGGAGCAGCACGTCCACAACGAGAAGGAGGTGCTGACGGAGGTCGACCACCCGTTCCTCATCCGACTGTGAGTCAGCTCCCAGGGTTACCTACACTAAGCGGGGGGGGGCGGGGGGGGGGGGAGACAGGTGGTTACTATAGAAACCACGAATGCAGATGAAGGACGATCGCAGCTCCGTCTGCTGCAGTTTGGGAGCCGCCGACATTCATCACCGCCCCGAGAGATAAAAAGATATTCGACAGCGGATACGCTGCTTAATTTTCTTTCTGTGGATGATTGGATTTGTGGAGGGAACAATGTGGAAGCTGCTTATTACTTTCCAGAACAACAAGGGAAATCTGTCGTCGTTAAAAAATGGAACACGAGGGGAGTCTGAAGAGGAGGAGTCAGTCATCCAGGGTCTCTGCTCGGCATCCCGAACACAGAGACTGATGAGCTCACGGATCGGATGGATGGAAGCAACGTCTGCGGGACGAAGAGCGTCCGCCCGTCGTATACTCGTCCTTTACTCCTGTACTCTCCTGGACGTATTCACTGAGCTTACTGCAACACTGAGAAGAGCTCTGCCTGAGGGGGGCAGGTGAGGACATTAACAAGGAGGAGGAGACGAGTCCTGGGACGCTCCAAGTTGTTGGATCCGGTTGCCGTAGTTACATTTCTGGGGAGGTGCCATCAGGCTCCTCGCCATGATCACCTTTCTCTCCACATGTGAAGTACTATAGAAGTACTGCATGTCAGCGGTCAGTACTGTGGTTTGTCTCGTCTACCACGTGTTGTTTGACCAGTGTTTTCTTCACGTTCCGCTCAGGTTCTGGACCCACCATGACGAGTGCTTCCTCTACATGCTGATGGACTACGTGCCCGGCGGCGAGCTCTTCAGCTACATACGGAACCGCGGGCGCTTCAGCAACGGCACCAGCCTCTTCTACACCTCTGAGATCGTGTGCGCCATCGAGTACCTCCACTCCAAGGAGATCGTCTACCGCGATCTGAAACCGGAGAACATCCTGCTGGACAGCGAAGGACACATCCGCCTGACCGACTTCGGCTTCGCCAAGAAGCTTTCTGACAGGTGAGTGATTTACGAAGGAGTTAATAGCCGGCAGCGAGTTCAGCACACGTAACGAGCGGCTGGAGTCAATTTAAAACTTCACAAAACAAACTGTAATTTGTCCCCGAATCGGCTTCGGGTCATTCAATTATAACTTTGAATATTTAATAGTAATTATTGAAGGAGAGAGCTGAGAACAGGGTTCATCTGTTCAATGCTCAGTCCCAGATAACTGCAGAGCAGCGCTGACCCCAGCTGACATGGGAGCATGATGGAGTCAGATTACATTCCCCCCGGACGGGGGGGGGAACAGGTGGAGTGGACGCCGTCCTGATGTGCAGCTGACCCACTTACATAAGTGGAGGGCTGCAGAACGACTTCCTCGTTGCTGCTCTCTCTCTCCAGTGTTTAGTACGTCGTCCATGATGGATGTCCGGCCCTCCCTGTGCTGCCACAGTGCCCCCTGCTGGCAGGAAGCCTGCTACAATCAAACATGAGGCCCCTCCAGGACGACACATGACGCCCTGAAGAGCAACAATCCACGTCTTCCTCCCACCGCGGCCTCTCCTCCGCCCGTCCATCCTCCAGCAGGCCCCCACATCATTTCCATTCAAATCACCGTTGTTATGGCAACTGTTCTGAAAGAGGTCATTACCCAGTTGATATTGGGGACAGACGATGAAAGCCCGGCGCCGGGCCAAGTGCTCTTCATCAGAGGATGAGTAGCTTTCAAAGAGAGCACTCTGGTTGTTCGCCGCACATGCTCGGAGTGTCAATCAGCCGCTGTGAGAGCGAGAAGCAAATGTGTTTCACACCTCCTCTTATTGTCCTCTGCTTCTATTCCCCCACCACACCTTCATCCTCCCTCCCTCCCTCCTGATTGTGATCTGTTTCCCCCGTGTGAGCAGGACCTGGACGCTGTGCGGGACTCCCGAGTACCTGGCTCCTGAGGTCATCCAGAGCAAAGGTCATGGCCAAGCGGTGGACTGGTGGGCTCTGGGCATCCTCGTCTTTGAGATGCTGGCTGGGTGAGTACTGCAGTACACATTAGATCCAGCGGGGGGCAGTGTCTCCTCTCCTGCACTCTGATCATACAGTCCTCTCTTTCATCTGTCTGGGAGACGGCAGCTGGAGTTCACAAACAGTTTATCTATGTGTGTGTGTGCGCGGAGAGAAACGGAGTGGGACGTGGCCCGGTACCGTCGGAGAGATTAGAGAACTGTCTGCCTGAAGAATTTCTCATCTTCCACCTCACACGCACACGCAACCTCCCAGACGTGGCTGGAATAGTCTTCACCGCCGTCTCTCAGCAGGCGGCGGGCGGACAGAATAACCTGAACGCCCGTCGATAATGATGCAATCCAACGCCGCGGCCCTGCAAGACGGAGCGGCGCCGCCGAGCGGGAGGACACTGATGGAGATGAAGAACAACAACAACAACTGCAGACCTTCGCACCACATCACACGTTATTATCTGTTGCATCGGGCCTGTAAAACATTGATTAACGGAGCCTTTACAAGGTCGTCTACTTTATATTAACTTCTCCAGCTGTCCGTTAGCGTGTCAGAGCTTCCTTATGTAAGGCGCTACCTGAAGACAGAGAGTCCTCTTCATCTCCTTCTGATGGAGAATGTAGCGTCTGCTTCAGAAAAGTTAGCGGCGGTGTGAATGAAGAGTCTGAGCTCCCGGGAGAGGAAGAAACGGGGGGGGGTGGGGGCTCGCACTGGAAACGAATCCCTCGATTGGTTCAGGATACAGTTAGTACGAGATCTTTACTACGTTCAGATGCTTTGTAGAACAAGCCTGCAGAGGCAGGAGGGTCCCCCCCCCCCCCCCCCCCCCCTCCATGCGTCCTGTGGTAATCTCATCAGTCTCCTGCTGAACCGTCACTTTAAGTCAGGAAGCAGTCGTACTGTCGTCCTGCCCCTTCTTGCTACAGTGACCCAGATTCCCCAGCGATGACCGCATCAGTCGAGGAGGAGAAGGAGCGGAGCTCCCAGACACCCGACCCGCCGGTTCTGACTGGGTAGGAGCCGCTGTGATTACACGCCCGCCTGCGTCGTGCGTAATGTGTTTAGGGGCTGGTTCCATCTTGTATTTTCCGGGTTAATGAGCAGAGGAAGATGGAGGAAGAGTTCCAGTGAGGTGCAGCAGGACGGCCGGGTGGTAGAAACACACGAACACGCTCTCACGTTTGTGATGTCCAAGTCGCCATAGCGACCGCAGGTCCTTGACAGCAGCGTGCTTTGATACTATCATTGTTATTATAAGTGTTTGAATGTTGTTGAGATCCTCCAGACGTCCTGATGTGAATCACAAGTGGAGGAGAGACTCCATCCAAACACCGGATGCACATCAGCCTCATCTGTTGAGCGTTCGAAGCAGCAGCAGCTGTCAGACGCTGCAGGAGAAGCTCCTGCAGGCCGAGATGATGCAGAGACACGGTGCTAGAAGCTGTGGGCGTCTCCATGAAGACGCTGCTCCTCAGCTCGGGTCCGGCCGAGGAAGAACTGGAACACCTCAGATTCTCCTCATTTGATTCCTTATTGATGCTCTTATATTTTGGTGTATTGTGATTGCTTTGATCTGTCCCGTCTTGTCCACCTGATCTTTAAGAGAGGACCTCCATGTGTCCACCGTCTCACATGCTTCACCTCAGCGCTGCTTCGGAGCCGCCTGACATTTCTTTTCCTCCGCAGACATCCGCCGTTCTTTGACGACAATCCGTTCGGGATCTATCAGAAGATCCTGGCCGGGAAACTGGAATTCCCGCGACACCTGGATTTCTACGTCAAGTGAGTGTGTGGATGTTTTGTTCTGTAACTCGGATCGTGGTGCTCGTGCTGTTGTCCTTCAAAAAAAACGTTGATTAAATCCTCCATCTGTCCTGAAGGACCCACATACACACACACACACACACACACACACACACACACACACACACACACACACCTTCATTAGACCAGCTGCTGGAGCAGGAATGTGCAGGATTACAGGGTGTGTCTGTGTGTGTCTTTGTGTGTCTCTGTCTGTGTGTCTGCGTGTGTCTCTGTATGTGTCTGCGTGTGTATGTGTCTCTGTCTGTGTGTCTGTGTGTCTCTCTGTCTTTGTGTGTGTCTGCGTGTGTATGTGTCTCTGTCTGCGTATCTGTGTGTCTGTGTGTGTCTTTGTGTGTCTCTCTGTCTTTGTGTGTGTCTGCGTGTGTGTGTCTGCGTGTGTCTCTGTCTGTGTGTGTCTGCGTGTGTCTCTGTCTGCGTGTGTGTGTGTGTGTTTACTCCAATGATAACTGCCCATCTCACCCTCTCACATTAATAGAAAGGCGTTAAAGGACCATCAC
>CAAKHC010015822.1:0-13186 GCA_901007825.1 Macroramphosus scolopax | reverse complement strand
GCTCGCATTTCTCTTTTACTTTGTGAGACTGAAAAATAAAAATAATATATGCAGAGAATGTTGTTTCTTCTATGTTGATTGGATCTGTGATGGTTTCTTCTTTGGCCTATCAACACCCCTCCAACAAGTGCTAGTGGAAATCCTCTGGGTAGTTTTAAGCTGCTAACAAACACACACACACACACACATAAAAATGCATCAGAAACAAGCAAAAACATACACACACCTAACAAACACACACACACACACACACACACACACACTCAGTCACCGCACGTTGACATCAAGAATATGACCATTCTCCAGCCAGATCTGTTATCACGGCTAATTACTACTCCCACCTCAGATATACAGGGCTGTAATTAGCCTCTTAAAACATGATTAACATGTCTCAATTAAGCCAGTCAACATTTGCATAATATATTAGCTCTCCTAATGGCAAGTGAGTTTATATCGGAGGACAGGGAGCAGAGGAAACACTGCCTGTTGTTTCTGAAGTGCGGCGAACGTAAATATGAATATACAGCAGACGTCGGCGGTTGAAAGGGAATCCGCCTGTGATATAACTCACTTTAAAGATAAACTCACGACGCACACGTTCCCTGCTTAGACTTAAAAAAAAATATCACATGTTTATTCGCTCAGACGGATATTTCTGGTGAGAGTTCGCAAATCAAAAAGCCCGGCGACGTTCTCTCAGGAAAACTTCGCTCTCCTTTTGAAGTTATTTATATGAAGTTATTTATGAGGGAACAGACAGGGTCCTGTTCAGCGTTATTTCCGTGGAAACTAAAACATGGGGGGGGATAAACTGCTGCTTCGGCACTTCCAAGCCGGGGACAGATATACAGTCTCCCGGCTCGCTCAGGGAAACCAAGGACATAGCCATTAGTTTCAGGACAGCGCCACATTGGAGACTAATGCCTCCATCTGTCACTGGAGATGAGAGGAGAGTAACAAAGAGAGGCAACACTAACCTCTGAACTCATCATGGACAGCCATGTCAATTAAATACTGAAAAACAGCAGCACTGGGAGCCATAGTGACCAGTCTATCTTCTGCTTCATGGGAGCTCGACTGCAACCTCCATCACTGGTTGACGTCAATATTACAAAAAAAATACCATAAGTAGTGATTTTTCATCGTGACATGTCTCATACTTAACGACAAGCCTTTCAACTTAAGATGATTAATTAGTGAATTGGAAATGTTCCAGATATTTGTCTTTCAGAGGCCTTTAGGGTCACTGGTTTGATCCCTGGCCGAGTCACAAGGTCCTTGAGCAAGACACAGAACTGAGTTTCTACTGATGAGCGTGTTGTTATCTTGCGTGGCAGGAACGGATTCATGACGTAACGCTGTGACGTTAGAAAGGCTGTGAAAAATGCAGTCTGTCTACAAATCATTGTCAATTCAATCTTCAGCCATTCTGGTTCCAGCTTCTCCAATTCCTTGCAACTGTAAACCATTTGGAGGTTGGACATAACAAAACACTTGAGGCCATCGCCTGAGAGATTTCCAAAAACTGCACTACGATCATCAGCGAAGTAACGCACAACCACTGCTGCAGCTCTTTAAGGACGCTCCGATATCACAAGACGTTTCTTTGCTTTGTGCCGCTGATGAAAAATGACTTCATTGAGCATTCCTGAGTCCAGACAGGAGCCTTGAAAGCGACCGTATCAACACCTCTGTGAATAACTAAAATGTGTGTACATGTCTAATTAGCAGCACAGGCTTTAAGGAGGGGGGAGGGGAGGGGGGGGCTGCAGTTAGTGGGATCAACTGATTCCGCGGGTCTCCAGCTTTGATAAGTTCAAGCGGTGTAATGCATTATCCGTCTGATCACATTAGTCATGCAGGAGCTCTCCTTCTGACCCGAGCCTGCATGGGGGTAATGCGAGGCTGCTGACACAAAGTGGCCTGACGAAACAGACCCCAGACCTCGGATCGAGGGACACAGAAGAAACAGAGAGAGAGAGAGAGAGAGAACAGAGAGGGAGAGTAAGGCCTGAAATCTGACACCCAGAAACACCGACTTGGTGTCTGGCTTCTCTTACTTAGTCAACCTGTACGTGCCAGCTTCCCCTGCTGTAATGGTTCCACACAAACAAAGACGCTCTCCAACTCTCTACACAGGATGTGAAGCGAGAACAGGAAAACAAACTCTAAGTGCTCTCAGGAACTGTAGAAACAATGATGATAGTTTAAAAAAAAAAAGAGCTGAGGGGCACATAGCAGGGCTTGGAGCAACACAAGTGGCAGAAAGGAACATCTGTAAGTGGTAATCACTGGTTTTCCATAAGCCGGTGAGCGAACCTGAGCATGTTCGTACTTGCTGAATACTCTCCAACCGTGACACGGACATGACCCTGGCACAAATATACAGCGAATGGGTCGGGGTCATCTGTTAAGACCTGTTCTATCCGCTATTGGCATGCGCTCCCGCCTTGTTTGTCAGCTGTTGGCCTGTGGACACCTCACTGCTGCGATGTCTCATATTGCTGCTGTCAACACTCACCCACCGCTAATATTCCATGAAGCAGAGGTGCCGATATGGAGAAAATAGTTCCTCTATTTGGTAAAAAGGCAAAAGAAGTGTTTGAATCTGAACTGCTGCACTTCTTCTTCTCGGAGACAATCTGGGACCGCAACAATGTAGAAAAAAAAAAAAAAAAAAAGCAAGTAGAAGCTGATTCTTTGTAAAGAGTATAAAAGAGACCTGACAAATTACAGGCTGCACTCCGCTTGCATACACAGCACTCGGCACATTTGGCTGTAAATGCCATGGTGAAGGTTTGAGTCATTTTCTCTGTCACTGCAGTGAAAGGATTTTTCAGTTCGGCCTGCACGATGGGCGAAGACGAGCCACAGCTCAGCAGCTCGGCTCTTCAGATGTCGACAGCGGGACTCAGTGATTGTGACTCTCCTCTTTTTGTCTTTATATAAAATCTGTAACTATTCAAGAGCTTGCTAACTTGTGTTTTCCAGCCATGGATTTGAGGAAAAAAAAGACAGAAGCAAAACAAACTGTACGTTTAAAAAAAAAAGAAAGAAAGAAAATATGAACTGTTGTGAAGTGTGTTCACTTCCTAACTTGGTCTGAAAACAGAGGGGAGGCAAATTTGCAGGCTGAGGGGAACCTCTCTTGTCAGAAGCTCTCTGAAATCCTGGCTGCCAAGAACGGTGGGAAGAGAGGAGAGGCAGGGGGAAAAGCCAGGAAAAGGTCCAAGTCACTTTGTTCTTCTTTTTGGAAACGAACTCCAGTTGAACCCAGCGAGACGCCAGACAGTTTACAAAGAGCCAAGCATTACTCTCTCACTTTTCCAAGCCTTGCAATTAGAAACAGGGCCCCATCCTACTATAGCTTCCTCCCTTCGGAGAGCAGTTTATAAATCTGGTGAAAATCCCAAACGTGTCAGTTTGCTCCTTCACCATCTTTTTTAGGGAAAACCGGTGCCAGACTCTGACTCATAGGAACACAACGCCAGTGGATTTACAGTTCATGTTGGAATAAGAAGAACGTCCTGTGTTTAGTTTCAGCCGTGACACCAGCGGACGAAGTGACAGGGCTCTCTGTTCATAGTCCTCAAGACGGCTTCAAAGATGTGTTCGCAGATAAGATCATACTGGATATTTTGTTTTATATCCTCCCTCGAACAAGTCGTCCTTTAAACATCGCTCCGCCATATCCCTCAGAGATTAATCACAGGCTTTCATCATGTGAGCCGCTCTTCGTTTAATCTGCTGCTAAGTGAGTAATAATTCACACATTCCTTTTCATGACTTTGACCCTTGTTGCAAACATAAACAGAAAATCCCTCTGACCTGCCTCTGCATGTAAAACAGCTCACTTAGCAAACACCATCAAACTCGGCCAAGGGAAACTGACAGAGAGGGGTGAGGAAGCCCAGCCCGGAAAGACCCGAATGTCGGCATGAAAACGGTCCACTGACAGCAGCTCTACTGGGGCCAGTAAAGTTCACATGCATGGTGCGTTTGTGAGGGGAAGCACACAGAAATATACGTTTGACGCCGTACGAACTTACAGTGGCTCATCGGAGGATTTCATCCACGATTATTATACCAACCATAATTAAAGAAACATTAACAAGTAAGAATAAAAACAGAACTTACCAGTTTTCTCCTTTATTTCACACAACACGTTGAAGAGAGCAGGTTTCATTCTGTGGCAGTTCAGTGCATGTTTCCTAAAAAGAGGACACTTTCCAGATTAATATTCATGTGACAGTTACGAAGCTTTACTTCAAAGAGCAGGGCTCCCTGACATCACCAGATATCCTCATAAGAACTCCATTTATACCTAATCTGCCAGGCTTTTTTTTTTTTTTTGGTTTAAGAAGCAGAATGAAAGAAAACTTTCAAGAGCCGAAGCAAAAGTTCATTAGGAATATTTAGACTGAATACACAGTTCTTGGAGTGATTATATCTATTTAAATGTAAACACACAATGTAAGACCTTTAGAAACTCTCATGTTTCTTTAGTTACCACATAAATGCAAACCAATTCACCCACTTGCACAATCCTGCATCCTTCATCACATGCATGTTGCATGAATTTGTGGTATATTTAATAGTGAACCTGCAACATGTTAACACAGCACAGATTACTGTCTAAGCTTCTTTGTAACAAGGTAAAGGGGGTGAAACTATGAGGTGGCAGCCGCTCCACTGTCCAATAATCACACGATAATTAATAGTTCGGATTAAAAATTCAACACAAAAGTTTAATCAGAAATTTGAATCGTGACAAAGTGTGTGAGGTCTTTTTCCCTCTTTTCGTGCAGCTCTGTGGGCGTAATTGCTTTCACTGAGACGCAGTCTTCATACAAACCACAGTTATTATCTCGCCCTCCATCCCCAACAACACTGCCTAATATTTACGCTCTATTAATAATACAAGTGGTGTGTGTGTGTGTGTGTTGGTGTGTGTGTGTGTAGCCTAACCTCGCCTGCGCTTCGTCCAAGCTTTGGTCTGTGATGGTCATTATTTGCTGTAATATGTCTCCGATGTCCTGCTTCCTTCCCTCTCCGTCCGTCCCCGCCGTGCCATCCTGCATATGCTGCGCCAGGCCGGGGTGTCCGGCCATGCCTACCCCGTGAGAGTGCATCAACCGAGGCTGCTCGTCCATCCTTGACCACGGCCCCTGCTGCCTCGCCTCCAACTTTACAATTCTAGTAGCAAGAAGAAGAAAAAAAATATCCTCGGATTCCTTTGCGCCTCTCTCAGCTCCGACACTCCTCCTTTTTTTTTTTTTCCTTGGTAAGCTTTTCTGGATTTGGGAGGAGGGAGACTGACAAACCCCCTCTATCTCTCTCTCAGTCTCTCTCTCCCAGCTGGTTTAGGTGAAATCTGATCTGAATCGCTGCTTTTGGCTTTGGCCACTCCTGTACCGCTACTGTAGGAAAGAAAAAAAAAAAAAAAGCTGGATTGCACATTAAAAGCTCCTAATCTGATTAAAAGTGGAGCGCGCGATGCTCCTGTGAGACCAAAACCTCCGACACGCGAGACTTTCATGCGCAAAAACGCCCTTTAAAAGAGTCAACTTGGCTTTTGGAAGGTTTAGGACACAAAGTAAACCACCAACTGTTATTGTTTCGCTTATGTCTGGTAACTGACTCATAATCAGAGTGTGGATGAGAAGCCTCCGCCCCCTCGAGCCACGATTGGAGTAGAAGGAGCGCGCAAGTCCCACCTCGGTCCTCTCAGAGCACGTCAATCATCCTCCTCGGGGGAGGTGGGACACTGTAATAAACATAAAGAGATGTGACCGGACCGGGTGGCAATACAGTGATGGATAGAGAGTGAATATGTAGCCTAATAAATAATTGTGAGTGGCAGTGGAGCTCTGACCCAACAGGACAGCATGGTGGCGCTCGGGAAAGACACTCTGTCACCGAGACCATATATTTCCCCTCTGAATATTTACATCCTTGCAATCAGTCAGAGGGATGATAAATCAAAATGAATTTAGTGGAGCAGCAGTTTTGGAGGCAGGCGTCTTTACAAGCCGTACCTCAATGTTGTAGTACACCAACACAAACAGTTGTTGTAATAAATCAGGGCCGTAATTACAAATTGGAGGGACCACAAGCCCCCAATATTCAAATGTACTTCACACCCCCCACCCTTCCCAATATACTAATATAAACATATGAATAAAAGCACATTTGCTCTACTTGACAGGCGGCCATACCCTGCTGTCCAAAAACAAATAAGCTTATTATTATTTCACTTGCTAGCTTCGTCAACAGTCGTAGACGGGACGCAAACTATTTGACACGGGAGGTTAAGAACATGTCGTGATGGACACTTATGGGAGCGCAATACCAATAAAAACCCTTCACTTCAGCTCGGACATGCACGTAAAAGGTAACGTCAATACGGCAATATACCCGGTGTTTATGGGCAGGAATGATCTTTGATGCTTTTGCGGGTGTGAATCAATCAATTACTAACGTATCTATTATAACTAAGTTAGCTGGAAAGTTAATTCGCCACACAAGCCCACCCAGGAGTGAAGTGTCAGTCATATATGTTGTGCTATGTTTGTCATTTACAGACTAGCTTCTTTCCTTTGTTTTATATTCCTGCTTATGATTAACAGGCATTATTGGTGTTTGTTTAATTAAAACACTAACCAGCCACTACATGATGTGCCGCAGCACCGTGGCCGTATTCCCGAGTCCTGTCTGTGCCGGATCCTAATGCCTCCTATCGTTCTTTTACTGGCCGGACAGAAATCGATCAGTCCGTTTTCTCATTACGTGCTGAATAGGGAGGTTGGCCAGTAATTGTCACAAGGGGCAGGGTGAGGTTGAGGGTAGTGGTGGTGATAATGTCTGACACTCAGGAGCTGCACAACTGCACTCCGCAGCCCTGAAATGGAAGTCTGCAGTCCAAAAGCCATTCTGCTTTATTCCATTCTCTATTTAAGAGGGTCATAATGTGGTGGAGGCTTATCTTTGTCTTGTACACCTTACGAGGGGGAAACGGCGGCTTCGGTTGTTGCTCAATTACTCTAACTGCAGAGGATCCGTCCGCAAGACGACACACATGATCTTATTGTGTCGATGCTTCCTGGTAAAGTAAACTTTGAATACACCAAACAAGACCTCGTTTGTGGCTCTGATTGCCGTGTTCAGAAAAAAAGCACCATTTCATCCTTAATGAAAGACGACGAAAAATCATCTGACATTGAATATCTTCCCTTCATTAAGGCCAAATGTGTTGTTGCAGCATTAATAACCCCACACACACAAAAAAAAAGGAATAAGTAGGATTTTTATTATAATTGCAAATGAATGCTGATTTAAAAATATTCGGGCGAATAGCAGATGTTTTTCCCCCAGAAGTTGTGGAGTTGTTTTTCCAACACTGAAAAATGTTAATGCTAAGCATATCGGTATTCCCAGCAGAGACGGCGGCTCGTTGAAGTTCTGGAGTTGTGTTGTGTTTGCCTTCGCTGAGTGAGGCTGCTCGGAATTAATATGGAAGAGGACACATTCAAATACACTTGTGATCGAAAAAGCCCAATGCGAGATGCCTTTGCATCACATATATAGGAGAATATAGGATAAACTGTATGTTTATAAGTTTATAAACAACATGTAAACATTGAATAAATTAATTATGACACACTTGAATTTATTTCCTAGCAAGTTTATGTCATTCTGCTCAAAAGCTTCGGTGCAGTTAATAAACGTGTGATTATTATAAGCATTATAAGAATCATATAAGAATCATTGACAGGTGGGTTTAAAACAGATAATATATGTAGTCGTGAAAAAACATCATTACTTATAATTACAATACGAAAGCCATGTAAACCAAACCGGTTTCTTTCTGATAAACTCATGCACAGCACATGTTCTCCTATCTGGATCAGGGTCAAAGAACTGCAGAACTGCAGGTCAGAGGAAGGTAAGTTATGTATGAGCTAGGAACACACCGAGGGAGAGAGAAGCAACTGCATGGCACATCTCTCCAGGAAGTAACCTTGATGAAAAATTCAGTTGTTTGCAGCTCCCGGCATCCCTCAGGCATGAATAAAGTGAGGCCCAGACCGGGAGAAAAGGCCTGGGCTCAGCTTGAAACTACTCACCAGGCCACTGCTGAGGAACACACACACACACACACACACCGGCTGGCATTAGGAGATGGGTAGGAATTAAACTTTAATCACGCCTCAAATAGATTAAGCGACAGGGGCCGAGTCAGCAATTCCGAGCTGTGCCTCAGCTGACCATCCTCTCCTGGACACCGGCTAAATGAAATACCCACAAGTTCCAGTTGCTTTGCACCTCCGATGAAACAAACCTGCACATCAGCTCACTCATTCATGTATAAATCATCTCATTAAGGTTATTCTCCAGTGATTTATCATTGCACTTCCAAATAATTATCAACACATGATGCAGCAGAGGTGGATAGTTTCTGACTTCTAGTAGCTGATGAAGCTATGGAGTAGCGACATCTCTTCTTCAGTAGCACACATCTAGCAAAGCCGAGCTGATGACTGTGACCTCACTCTCCTTAAAGCATGAGTTCATAAATAGAATTCAGACATCCATCATATCACAAAGACAATAAAATAAAGTTATTGTGTTGAATGTAAGCGAGCTCAGGGTGGCTTGATGCTGTGTACATCAGTTGAGTGGTGTAGTGATGCTATCAGCAGGAGAAATGCAACACTGATCTATGAATCAAACCCCGACTCCACACGTCTCTACTGTGGGACTCTTTGTGTCAAAAACAAACCCAGTTTGTGCCTTCTAAAACCCCCTGGATGCTGGATCATATACGATTTCCATCATGCAACTCAAAAGCAGCCGTCACACTGTCATGCATGAAAAAGCAAATCATTCAGACGCTTGTTTATAATGTTTTTGTTGGAAAAAGGTGTCACCCCCAAAGCCAAAGACTGAGGACAAGCACATGGTGTCACAGATAAAGTTGTATGAAATCAGTGTAATGCCCCTTTAATTTACTTCTGGAGATAAGCATGAATTACATATGTTTATTCCCCCTAGAAAACTAATCATTTAAATATAAAGTAAATAAATATATGTTAGGACTCACAAATACTCATAACATATTGTTGGTTTGAGTAGAAAGATGTCTGCCAGCACCTCCTCCGGACTCACCTGTACCTTGTAGCTAATGATCCTTTTCGGCGTGGAGGAGCTGAATGTGTCGTCGTGCAGCTGCGGCCGGGGCCAGTTTGAAGGATGACGGATATGAAGGGGTTGACACATAGCATTTGACTTACTATCCTTGGAACAGGATAAAAGGGGAGCCAAATGTCAAGTGATACAGGTGACGCATCCTCAACCACACACACACACACACACACACACACGCTGAGGATTGAGGACATGAATGCTTTATAATAAAACCTCAAATCCACCAGCGTTCGGCGGATGGCATGAAAACGCAGTACGCTTCTCACTTTTGTGAGAATAATAGTCACCGGTGGCACCGGCAGTGTTTGCCAGCCACAGGATTTCCATGCCCTTTTCCGTGAGTGTGCCTGTTCTTGCTGCAGGGCCCCTGTAAGCCCTTAGACCTTTTGGCAAAGCGTGGGTTGTGCCTGGTGGGGGGAAGATGTGACGGATGCCGGAGCCTCAGAGCCCGCTAGCTGCTCTGTGAATTTTCCCAGACTCATTTGCATTCATAAAGAGCCTACTCCTTGTCACAGAGTGTTTTTCTTTTTTATTCTGCCTCCAAAATCCCGTGCGACTCCTTGTGGGAGTACGCCGGGAAAAAATCCGACTGTCAAAGACGACAAGACAAATGAATCCCTGTGTCAGACGTGTGTGGCTTCAACGACGACAGATGGAGGAGAGCTGTCCCTCCGTCGATCAGCGGGCTTCATTTTGGAATGAATAAATCTGAAATTCTCCCCCTCCCATAGTTACAAGTGTTCCTTTATTTGACAGCTCTCTGTGTTTGTCGAAGGGAATGTGCTTGTTGATGTGTTTGTGTTTTCGGTGGCACTGACCAGGTGACAGCTTGATTTAAGTTCACTGCAGAGCCGTGCAGCAGTTTGCATCAAGCCTCCTAATCAGAAACTGAACTGCAGGTGATTGTAAACATGCAATTACATGCAATTAATTTCCAACGTCTAACACCCTCCACACAACCATCAGGAAGGCTGTTTGGTGTGTAAACCTGCAGTTTGACCCCTTGAAACAAAGCATCATCCTGTTGGACCTTTTTCTTTGTGTATTTCAAACCCTGTTTCGCAAGAATATCTTTATTTTTCACTTCACTAGGACACTCAAACATGATGATAAACATCACCTGAGGAATCTGAACTTCCCAAAAACAAAGCTACTGTTATGAACTGTGGGGTTCAGACCAGGCAAGTGTCTTAAGAAACAGATGCCAGTATAAAACCCAACAACAGAGTCGTATCATAGAATCTGCTACTTATTTTTTGTGGCCTCTTAAAAGACCACAAATGTTTTGGAGTAGCAACACCACATTTCTGGAATACCCCATGAAGTATAAAAATCATTGTGACCTATGAGAACGGTTTTATTACCTCCCTTCCAAGGAGGTTGTGTTTTTGTCCTTTTATTTAGCGGTGCCATCATCAGATGCTCAGCATGTGTTTGCAATTTTTTTTTTTCCGTTTTTGAAGCATCCTTCTTCCTCCCAAACTTGAGGGTTGTCTGATCTTTTTTTTTTGCTCTTTCTTTCTTCTGGTATTCTGTTTTTGTTTGTATCTTACACGTTTGGTTTTAATTTAATTTTATATCGTCGGGTGTAATTGTGTTATTGTTTAAACGGGCAAAGCTCGGTAGAAACATTTGATCGTGCCTTCGGGAAGAGGAGCTGTTCCTGTGCTGAGGCGTAAAAAAGATAAACAATGAATATCACCTGCGTGTCATCACTTGTGGAAACAATAAGAATAAGTATTCAAAAATAAACATAAAATTCCTCAAACTGATCCATTTTAAATATGTTCCCTCTGCTGCTACTACTGGAGGCATGAAACAATCATTTCTATGATTTTTTTCTAATAAAAAACAGCCACACATGGCTTTGAATAGCTTGTCTTCTTTTCCACACAAACAGTGGGGAAAAACAACGGAGCAAGTTGAATGTGAGTGACACAGATTCCCTCAAGCTCAAAGAACACGGTGCAAGTGGAGGATGATAAAAAAGGAGAACATCTGGTGAGTCGAGTGCGGTGCCAGGACAAGACAAAGCAATGTGTCTGGCAAACACATTCCTACACAAATATCATAAAGACACACAAACACATGCACTCACACACTCAAACATTTATTCATGCATGCACACACAAACCCTCCTGCCCCAAACTTGCAGACAAAAATCCCCCCTACAAGCACACACACACACACACACATATGCACACATGCAAATTACATTCATTCTGCCCGCACTCACGCACAGCAGGCTGCATTTAGAGGAAAAGCAAAAGCAAAAGTAGGATGTGATTGGAGAGTCCACCGTTCAGACAAGACTAATCTGCATACTCAGAGGCTTAGAAGTGAATATGCATGAGAGAATAAAACGATATGCCTTCAAGCAGACCACCCGCTCTGTTTGGATTACTGTACCCACCTCCGAGCCTTTTATCTTCATGTTGGCATGCAATCAAGCTGATTTAGTGTGCACAGGCTGATGGTTTCGCACAATGGATTGGACATAAGAGATGTTAAAGGTGGAGTTAGCGGTCCCGGGGAACGCTTACTCATAGTCAAAGTTAACAGCCAAACAAACACACCCCTCTCTTCGATGCTCCCTCAGAAGTTCTGCCCCGCAAAAAAGTCACGGACGAGCGTCGCTACGATAACGCCGGAGCTCCCGACCGAAAGAGCGATGTGATGCTGAGCACAATGAAATGATTTCTGTTAACTTTCCCATCAGCGAAACATTGATAATTGTGAGGGAACAATGAAGAATCACACAGAAAAGATGGCGGACACACAAACTCCCTGCGGCCTTTATACACCCGTGTTTATACAGACCTAAGTAAGTGTTTTTGGGACTATCCTAACCAAACCTGGACCATAATGACACATCGTAAAACAATAACGGTAATTTATGGTCAAGAAGTGGCTCAATCACAATAACATGAAAAAAAAAAATGGACTAAAAAACAATATCCACCACCGCCCACTGGATGATGTTGCTGAACCACAACAAAGGATCCTAACTGACTTTCCATTGGAATTGTTGTTATTGTGCTGGTACATAACGCAATAACCATGTAATGTGGCGTCAGGGGATTGTGGTAATTTCTGTGCAATTCCAAGGGATGGAATGTGAGGTCTGGCATAGCAGATGACATATTCTGTACCAAGTGGATGAAGCAGTATCGCTGACATTATCTGTTTCGTAATATCATGGTAAAGCTCTGGCGAGGACGTGGAAGGGAGAGTATGAGACAGAAGTCGTGCACAAGCACAAAGCCCCCCCTGTTGCTGATTTGCTGGAATCGTGTTTTTCTATTTGCAGAGCCAACGCTGTGAATGAACACCAGATTTTTTTTCCAGCACACACACACACTGAACAAACAGCTCGCGGAACGTAAGAAGATAAGTGCTGAATTCGACAAAGCACGTATTGGATCGCGATGATTGACCCTCCTTTTAACTTGTTGTTTGGAACCGACGCAGAAATAAAAAAAAAAAACAATGAAAAATGTTAAAAATGTCACCAAAATATGTAGAACAATCATCCTTGAAGGTTTTATTGTGCATATTTTTCACGCCTGATTTGTGGTCTGTGAGAAGATCCGCTCTAGACGATATGGAAGCAAAACAGAGGGAAGAAATATTTTGGAAGAAACGGCGCAATATTAGACACAGAGCTCTGATGACCCATCAAATATTGAAGAAATGTCTGCTGGAACCATGAATTCACATTTCAAACAGACTTCCTCTAAGACCGTCCTCCTCGCCAGTGAATGAATATTTCATCCCAGAAAATGGAGTGGCCCTGAAAGGCACCATTACCGAACCCTTAATGTCTGGGGGAAAACATCCTCCACATTTAGCCGAAAGTTAGGGTGAGATGATAAGAGCCGTTCATGCGTGACGCAGTCTGATGGGGTAACGTATTGGCATCACATCAGTATTACTACGTTGGACTAAATGGCGGCGGAGGTGTGTGGAGGTGTTCCAA
>CAAKHC010015821.1:0-13028 GCA_901007825.1 Macroramphosus scolopax | reverse complement strand
CACACACACACACACACACACACGCACACACACACGGGCGCTTCAACTGCAATTGGATTGTGGAAACAATGAAAACGAAGTGCAGCAAAGGCCCTCACCCACAAGTATTTTAAACAACAAATGATTCATCTTGTTTACGTCATCCCCGGCCCTCGGAGCCGCTCCGCACACACTTTGAAATAAAATCTCACTAGATTGAATCAAGCAGGCCCACTTAAACGAGACAAATAAAAAACAGATAGGTGGTGGAAAACAAAAGAACTCCATGTACCTTCAACAGAGCCGAGGCCCGAGCGAGAGTTTGAACATCTGCATGCGTTTAGGTGAACCGGCCCCCTTCTCCCTCCCCTTCCTCTCTTTCTCAGTGTAATGACAGCGCCAGGGCCTGTGGTTCTATTTAACAATCTCAGAGCCCGTGATTATTCCTCACTTCAGAGGATGATACCTCCAGCCTGTAATCGGGCCTTGACCTTCACCGCTGAAGGGGGGGAGGAGCTGCCGTTTGAGTCTCAGGGTCAAGGTCTGAACACCCTCTGCAAATTGGCCACCTGAGACATTGAGAGAAAACAGCAAAAGAATTGGGAGGGGAACAGGAGTGGGGGAGGAAGTGAGGACTAAAGAGGAAAGAGAGGGAGCAGAGGAAAGAGGGCACAAAGGGGTAAAGGAGGGAAGATAAGAGGAACAAAGATGGGAGAGGAGCAGATAAGAGGAGAAGCAGAGGAGGATGTGTTTTGTTTCGGGGAGATACGTCCTATCTATTGCTTACTGCGAGCTGAGTCAGAGAGGTGAAGGTGGTTTTTTTACAGACTCTGGGTGAGGTGGAGACAACCGGTACCGCTCCCTGGGCCCCAAACGAGCAGCAGTCTTTAATCACCGGAATGCAAAAAAACGGGACGAGCGTTCGTGCAACCGTCCAAAAAAACACACACACAGTTTCCATCATTTGTGGTCGTCTACCGCCAAGTTGTTGTTTCCTTTCCGCGGTTGGATACTTTTATCTCCCGCCTTTGTACCGCATCGCCTTAATGAAGGGCAGTATGTAAGGAAGAGCGAGTTCACACAGACACAGTGTTCCGCGGCTCAGAGGGAACATCAAAGACAACCGCGGATTCTTCTCATCCCCCAGAACGTACGGAGCAAGGTGTAAGCACCTCTAAATGAAAGACAGCATTCATCGTTAAATATAACGAACAAATCCATCAGCACACAGCCAAAATTGACTCTTGTCTCTAATTAAAATTCAGATATCAGGAGATGTCTTGCTGAGTGCCCAGGGGGGGGAGAATCAGCGGGGTTTGTGCAGAACACATGGCTCCTCTGAGGAACGCTAGCGCCCCACCACCTCCGTGCTCATTACAAGCATCGAGGGAGCTAATGAGAGAGAAGGCGATGTCTGACCGCAGTCTGCAGTTTAACATCTAAACACATGGCATCTCCATCCACATCGCCCACAGTGTCGGGCTCAAATCTGCCCGCCACATGTGTAATTAAATTTCTTCTGGCATGTCGCTGCTCTCATTCTTTCGTTATCAGATCACAAGCTGCTCTGTGGATGTGCAGGCAGGTATTATTATAGTTCCTTGTTTTGCACCGGTGGTACACCTGAAACCACCGACATCCATCCAGTGTGTGAATACAAGTGCGGGGAAGAAAGACAGCGAGAGGACAGACGCTTGACAAGGAAATGACGAGGCATCAGATCTGCATTGTTACATTTATAAAAATGCACTGACAGTGTTCGTTGCAAACAGGTTCTGCTGCCAGGCGGCTCGACATGAGAGGCGGATCGAGAGCCGTGTGATGTTTGTTCCTGTTTAATGCAGCACTTCTGCCAAGCTTCCCTAAAGCTTCAGCCTACTGCCAGACTTTTATGTGGGATAGGGTAACCAGGGGAAGCTTTCATAGCTCCCTACCAGGTGACATCAGACGTCCCCCTGCCGTCTCTCTCTCGGTGCCTGCCTACCACCCAACCTCCCGCTGGAAAACACTGCACATCTTTGTTCTCACATCCCCCCCCCTCCCTTAATATAAGCACACATACTTCTTCTGGTCCATTCTTCAAACCATATGATGCACAACCCAATGTTCAGAAAAACATGAGGATTGTTTAACCGGGTCCTCCGGCCTCGGGGTCCGAAATATAGGAACTTGATCAGATGTCGGGATGCACGCTCAAGTACAAACATATGCTGGAAAGAATACAAAAACAGGATACTCTGCAGAGGCTTCCTCGTGTAATTTTGAGGCTATGCGGCTTTCAGATCGCTTGTGTTTTATATAAACTTGTAATTAGCTTCAAAACAACTTTTACAGTAAAGCTGGCCGAGGTGGAAGGCCGGACAAGAACCAGATCCTCGGTTACTTCCTCGATTCGGAGAAGAAAATGCCTCGTTCCTGCAGGATGTATACGGTTTCAAGAAATACGTCACCTGAAACTGACCCCGGCGGCGCCACAGGACCCCCGTGATGACCACCAGCAGACCAGCACTTCCACTGGGCAATTAATCGGGGATGTGGGGATGATTAGGGGGCGGGGGGGGGTCCCCTCCTACAGATGGAGATGTGAATCGAGTAGTGTCAATACGAAGGGAGGAACACTGCTTCACGAACACACTCTTCACCGCAGAGTGAAACCGGAGAGGGAGTGAGGCCATTGAGAAATAAAAGCCCTCCATTCCAGAAGAAACTGGCCTTGACTCAAAACCAGATGTAAGCAGTTATTCTGAGGAGAGGCAGTGAGAAGGAAGGAGACGAGGGGTAGAGAGGGGGGAAGGGGCTGAAAATATGGGCTGAAGGGAGAAGGCCGGTTGCACAACTTCAGTCTCCGTTCTTGCAAGACGGCGAAAGAACAATATACTGATGGCAGAGGAGCAAACCGACGCTCCCTCTGGGGCGCCGGGCCGCAGCTTTCAGGCTCATTCCGAGTCATTATGGCTGGTCTCAGCAAGTATTGAGTAGCAATAATGCCGATATAGCTGAATTTTTATCGGATGTTCTGCATAATTATAAAGTCATTCCGTCTATAACCATGTGCTGTTGTCATGGCTGCACCCTAAACAAGAGCTGCTTCAACCTTGTCATAACCAGACAGCTAACATGTGCTTCTATCCCCTTATTGGGGTATTTAATCGATGTTATCAGTGTGCCCTTACATGTCTTTCTATGAATGGCAGCGAGATCAGAGCAGAATGCCGTCCTGTCGTCTGCACAGGCCCCATGCGGCCAAGATGGCCCAGATACGGCTCTCAGAGTGTAGCGGGAGGTCAAACAGGAGGCGAAACCTCTCCGTTGGCAGGACATGAATCACTGGGGTGAAGCCTCTTCAGTCCCAGTATAACAACAGCTGTGGCAAGAGATGAGCGTGCTTGCGTGTCGATGTAAGAGCAGCACCTAAACCGCTGAAAGTCACTCGCTCCCCTTCAATTAGGAGAGACTATCTCCTAAACTCTTCACGCCCCCTCCAGTCCCCTCCTCACCCAAACACTGATCTTCCTCTCACTTTGATTGTGACCTGCCGGACGGCATAAACAAAGATTAGCATCACCGGCTGACCACCCTGACGTCTGTCGACGATTGTGTAATCAGCTCGCTTTCATTAAAGCGAGCTTTGATAGGAGTCTGATGGAAGTAGCCTCCTCTCAGCTGTCGCTCAGGCGGCTACTGTTGGAGGCCGTGTGCTTCATTCCACCGACTGGAGTCACTCTGAATCTGGGTGAGGCAACTGGTTTAAATCATAGAACGAGTCCTTCATTAATGTATTGGATAGATACATAAAAGAAGAATAGTGGAGGTGTTGGTTTATCTTCAGGTCAGGTGAGCGACAGCGTGTCTCTGCGTGGACGTTTACATGACCAGTTCTACGGTAGGAGGGACGGACATCGATGACTGTCCATCACCGATCGTAAGAACGAGTTGTTCTGCAGTAAACTGGGATGATGTGGCTCCAACAATCACTGCTGACTGGGACTTGATGTCCTCGTCGCAATATGGATGCACACAAATTCGGGATATTTGGGTTCTTTTTAATACCGTGTCAGATAGTGGAGGTTCACCGTTCAGATACATTCAGATACTTATTTTTTATTTAATTGTCAGATTTTACCAGAAAGACTAAGAAGGTCCTGAATAAGTTCCGTCTCACAACAATGAGGTCCAAGTTTCAAATCAGTCAGCAGGTCTGATCCGAAAAAACTCAACACAAACCACTGAAACTAACTCACGCTTACGAAATGAAGATAAACAAACGTTGGAACTGACAGTTATTTTCCTCCGTTCACTGTGACTGAATCCCGTCTGAGAAACGTTTCGGCACTTTGTTTTCTAAACGGCTTAAACATGTGTCACAAATATCAAATTCTTATTGCGCATTCGTTTTCTTTCAATCAAATACCCGGATTGATATTTTTAGCTCCAGAATAACTGACGTCAAGGAAGATGTACACAGAAACCCGAGGGAGGACACACACAACGGCATATTTTCAGCGCGCACACACCCTGACAAACAAGAACAAGGCGACGGCGTATCAAAGCGAGAGCGGGACAGGCAGTTAGACTCCAAACAGGATGTATCTCTGTTTCTGGCCTCCATGTGAAATTCTGTAAGCTCCCGCGCAGGCCCCCGGCTCTCAAGCCCAGCCAATGGGGAGCGCGCCCAGGCCGATAAAGCTGAGCGGATTTGTTCCACATTCCACAGGCCCTTTAACCAACACAGAGGATCTCAGGATGCCAGGTTTTGGGTTAGGTGGCTTGGACACCGATCCCATTACCGTCCAAAGCAGCTCCACCTATCCTGCGGTCATGTAGCTTCTCTCCCCGGCCGCCCAGCTGAGCGGTGTTTCGCCTGCAATGATCTCATGATGTTAAAACGACCTTTCCAGCCGCTTGTGTGTCAGTTACAGTCCACCTTGTGTTTTTCCTGCAAGGGGGGAAAAAACCGTTTCGTCACAAACACTCTCACCTGTAAGGGCACTTTTTTCGTGCACCGCAGCCGGTGTCAGGTTTCCAGCTGTCATTCTAGCTTGGGCTGTCAGTTTTAATTGTTCTCACCTGTGAGATAACCACCGACACCGACGTTCCTTCGCTGCTTGTTTTGTTAAGCTGCCAGGGATTTGAGTCGCAGCTTTGAAAAGCGGACCCGGCAGTTCATAGGGGCGAGGCTGTGCGGTGGAAGGCTGGTGGAGCTGGAGGCGCTACAGTCGTCCTGCGGGTGACTGACAAACGCAAACAAACCATGTTGGGGAGGACAGCTGCACAGCGGCAGCACCGTCCGAGCTTCACGTGGTGCGTACACACTTGGATGATGCCGTCTATCTAATCCACGCTTACATCTCAGGCACTCCTGCTGTTAAAAGCTCGGAGGAGCTGTTTCTCCTGAACATGCGTTCCAGCAGGATAAGAGCGGGTTCAGGGTCAAACCCACGGCTCTATGGTGCTCACTCCCCCACGGGTAGCTCACAAAGAGACATCCAGATCCATATGACTGCCCACGATAAGAGGAGCTTATGCAGCCGTGACCGATCGGCAGGTAATGAAGCATGAACCCTCAACACATCCATCCGGGGGGCGTATTGGTCAAACGGAGACGGACGGCTGTTGGACGGTGAAATTATTTCAGGCGGCCCTCAGGGGGAATACGGCCGACACGGCCAAAATACGGAGTTCACTGCAGCGGGATGCTGCAAATAACCAAGGTAGACGAGCACGTCGACAGGCAGAGGCTCTGGTAACTCATCTTCCACAGCCCAACTATTCCCAACGATACTCGCCAAACTTCTGGTTCCAATAAATGCAGCTTCTTTGCATAATTGGACCGGTCCCTCCCGACCATGAAGGATTGCTCGAAGCCAAACTCGCCAACATATTTTGGATAAAAATGTCTTGGCTTCACTGCACCATTTAGACAAAATCTTAAATTGATGTTCAGAAAAAAAAAACACGGCACAGCTGCATATTCAAAGCGGTTCTTTTATCTGTTGCCTCACTTTGAGCTGTTGTGTAACCGTCTATCGCTGTCTGCTGCTGCTGCTGCTGTCGGGGTTTGCCAGTCTCAAAGACCACATGAATTCTTGACACTGCAGGAACAGGCTTAATCCCAAGCTGTGAAGTTCCTCACGAGCCTGGAACCGGCCAGGGGGTAAACTGAGGGTCAACACCGAGTGTTTTCCTGAGGAATCCTAAAAATACACTCCCGCTGGGCAGAGGAAGCACAGGAGACTCCACCGTCTTCAGATGATGTGGAGGAAGCCCGCAGTCGCCGAAGGTCCACCGGCTGTAATCACGCTTTGGTATCGAGATGCAATTTCCCATGAAAAATGGGCGAAGTTGAAAGCTGCGGATGTCAAGATCAAATGAGACGGATGGTCGGAAATGATGCACAGCTCATTCATATCTCTGTTGAATTCTTCTCAAAGAGAATGACTTGTGGAGACGAGTCCATGTGAGTGCACGAGCCCGGTTCATGTCTTTGAAATCACGGATTATAATCATGAATTGTCACAGTTCACAGGGGTTCGGAGGCCGTCGTCGACCAGGCTGTAACATCTGCGCTTTCTCATTTTGGACCGGAGCCGCCATGTGTGCACCTCAGTGACCCGACAGGCGAGCTGTGTGTGTGTCTGAAACACTGTTCCCCAGTGTGAAATACTGGAACGTAATTCATCCATGGCACAAGCAGAGATGAAAAGGCTACGGTGCAGAGGGCAGCTCGGCCCGGCCCCGCCTCTTCCTCCGGCTCGGCTCCCGCAGCAGAGACGCCGCTTTCAAAGCCGTGATTATTGGAGAGGCTGCGAGGCTGCACTTAGACGTTAGCTCGGCTGCTAGTGTGTTATCTTATCTCAGGTGAAGCTACAAACCCCGTTGTGTATCTCGCAGCGAGTCTGGAGGCAGTCCACTTGAAAGCACTAAGTGTGACACTTGGAGTTTGATAAAAAAAAAAAAAGCCCTTCAGAGCGGATTTATGCTTCAAAAAGCAGAAGTTGCCGATGTGCAATAACAACTTAAAAAGCTGTGAGATAATCAGGCGCTACCGGGATGGAGGAGCTCCGGAGGCCGAGCACATGACATGACGGGGGAAAAGTTCAGATATTCTGATACACTGGCATTCTTGAAGTGATAGGATCACTTGGGCCCCCATCAACACAGAGAAGTAGGTGGTGGTTAGAAAGAGGGAGAACTTAGTCTGACGCTAAAGTCATTTACAGGTCTTCTGTCCAGTTTTCACTGCTGCTGATTGCGTTCTCACTTTAACAAACTCTGTATTGATTTTCATGAAATAACATCCATTTTTATCGGAGTGCATTTACTTCATCTTCTCCGACTGTGAGCAGATGGTGTCACGCAGGCGAGGCGTCTTTTAAAGGGAACTGCTGTTTATTTGAAATGAGCCTTTAGGTAAACATGTTACATGGCACACAGGGCCAGGTCAGCTTTTGAAGTGGACGGGCTCAGGAAAGAAAGAGGTGGGGGAAGAAAAGAAGGCTGCCTTCAGAGGAAACGAGAACAGTGGGCTCTTTCAGCGCCGCGCCGTCGTCTCCGTCTTTCTAGTCGCATACACAAAGAGCACAAAAGGTGTTTGGGTATATAAATACATCGACCGAGAGTATAAGGATGGATGTTGACTTCCTTCTTCCTTCTGCAGTCATAATTTCCAGAATTAAATCCCCCCCTGAAAAAAATTACCACCCAAGACAAAAATAAACCGCTTCCTTTCTAACGGGGACCCGTCGAGGGGTTCTGATGACGGGAACAGGTTTGTGAAACAAAAGCGAGCTCGCAGTCGTTCCCCGTTCGCAGACAGAGAGGGAATGTGATGTGTGGAGTGAGGGCCGGGGCCGGGGCCGGGGCCGGGGCCGGGGCCGGGGCCGGGGCCGGGGCCGGGGCCGGGGCCGGGGCCGGGGCCGGGGCTGCGCCGTCTGCGGAGCCGGTTTCCGAGCTTTGAAGCTGCTGGTGTGTTTCAACAGCTAACCACTTTCAGATGGGACTGTGGCGCTTTATGAGCTGAGTAACAGCAATACCTACACATTTGCAAGCTCAGGGTCCCGAAGAGGGGAAGGCTCAGCTCGGAGAGGAGATGCCTGACTCCTCCGGGGGGGGGCCGGGTTTGGGTGCAATTCTTGGCATTCTGTGTATGAAAACGGAGGACAGGAAGTTTGATATCGTGTAAAGACTGTTGAACTATGAGCAGAGCTCTGCGGTGAATCTTCCAGGGTTACCTTGAACACATCTTCTAAATCTCATGACAACTGTGTTTACAATAAGCATAACATCCAACCGACTACGTAATCCACCCCAGGAAAAGACTTTAAAACAGCACCGCAACACAACACCGGGTAACAATGCCAGCAGGTCTGGTGTCCTCCACATGGCTTTCTGCAGGAAGCCAGAGGTTTGTGGTGTGTGTGTGGTGTTTCATTCTCCAGCCTCCAACCTAGCAGGGCGTCAGGTTCAGGAATGTGGAGCCAGGATGAAGTTTCTTAGCATTCAGGGGGACCCTGAAGGATTTTAATACAGGAACAACACAAGGTGACTGTAACCTTCCTCGGGGTCAACGCTTGAGCCACGCTGCGTCACAAGTTGAAAGGTGCTGCCCGAAAACACTAATGCAACTACATTTCTGTAGTCATTTCTTCTATTATTGCAGTTTGTCTTCCAACGTGTTTGTCAAGCGACAAAACAGGAGGTATTTGTACGTATGATTTATGACTTTCAGCGCATTGTGCTGCGCCCAAGTGCTTCCATTGTGGAATATATGTCAGGTCAGCATCTGACCTCTGTGGAGGCGATCTCAAGTTTCCACTGCCCTGATTCGTAGAATAACACGTTTACGTCCGAGAGGAATCCCCCCGTCCTGCTTAGGTAAACAAGTGAGAACTCTCGAGTCTCACAATGTTGACCTGAAATAAATCTGCTCCGTCGCCTCTGATCGTGTCGAAGTTAAAGCTTCCTGTGTCATCACGTGCACTGAAGTCACCGAGGAAAACAATGCATTCAATTAACAGTGTCTATAATAACACCGGCAACAACCATAACTGAAGAATATAATATTCCCCCGGCTGCTCCAGAGGTTGCGAAATGAAGTCCACTTGGACGAGAGCTAAAGCTTTCTATGAGGGAACAGGGGTTTATGTGGAAACATACCTTACACACTAAAATGTAATAACCTTTGAGTCTCCCGGTGTTTTACTTGGCTGGAAGAAGCACAAGATCAAACACAGACTTGGATCCAGCAGCCTTTGCCAAAAATGTCAGCGTTAAGCACTGGGCTCCGGCTTCAGGTATTTTCTTTCCCCTGGCAGCGAGCGAGAGCAGAGACACAGCCCAGTGTTAACCCTCGGCGGGGCTGCCCCGAGCAGCCACCAGCACGCTGCCGCACTGGCAGGGCGACGTCAGGTCTCCCTGCTGTCATCGCCGGCCGCTCGCGTCAACCTCGGGCCGCTGATAACCTGCGACGGGCTGCAGGCGGGAAGTTCAGTTACTCACATCGGACTTACTGCAGTTCCGCCCCGCGATGCCGATCCCTCTGAAGTACAGAGGAAGATATCTCATGAATACCATGAAAAGCGGTGACAAGAAGCACGTGCCTCCGATGCGGTGATGGCGGGACAAAGAGAAGGCGACACACCCTCATTCCAGCAGTCTGACAGCTCCAGCAACAACAACACTGAGCGACAATCCTTTCTCTCATCTAAATATATACAATATATATATATATACAACTTTCCTTTGAGCTGAAGGAGCAATTTAAATCACAATGTATGTCGTCAGCTGCTTTGTGCTGATGAACTGCTGTTAAGGTACGACATCAGCTGTCACATGCAGCTTGTTTTTTAATTACATGCGTGCACATCCAAATACTACACACTTAATGAAGGACTAGTTTGACAACAAAATCTTCCCTCCAGCGCTGCAAAAAACGCCCCGATTAACCAAATGCATTAACTTTCCTTCAACACACACAGAAATCGAATGTGAAACGTAGAGTTTTAATAAAGTTACAGGACATAAAACCCCATAAAAAGAAAAAACGTGTGTGTTTACGCCGGTCTATTTGCGACGAGCGGCCGCCGCCTCCGTCGACACGTTTACTTTGCTTTCATGATTGTTTGGATTACCAACTGTGAAAAACAGAAGAGTGCCTGAGGAGGAGTACACCAGGTTCTCTGGGTGGCAAACAGTGGGCTTCAATTGATTTACTGTAATTGGAAAATGTTGTGGAAAGGCAGGAAACCAACCGAAGGAGGACTCGAAAGGTTCCAACTGAACGCCTAATTTTATCCTAATGGCTTCAATAGCGGTTCACGGGCTGGTTTGGAGCTGATACCCAACCAAGACGTGTCCCTCCGCCAGGAAAACTAGTTCCAGAGTGGCAGTGATAGAATCCATTGGAGGAGAGGGAGAATCTGATGACAGGATCCTTGGGGTGAAAGTGCTTCAAAGTACTTTAGACAGTATAAATACCCTCATTAAAACATTGGAGTGGAGGCATCGGCCACATGGACTCCACTCGGCCTGTCAGTCTGTCGTTCCCTCTCAAACATCCAGCGGAGAGACTCGACCTCTGACTCAGGTGAAGCCATGCGGCGACAAACACTCCAACGCTCCGACGCGAAGGAACGGCTGAAACAAGCGTCTCACACTTGCGATGAGTGTCGGAGCCGAGCGGGTGATGATGTTTACGCCGACAGAGAGGGGGAATGTTTGTACTGGACAAATGGAGGAGTGATAGCTGATGAGAAGGTGAGGTGAGGTGAGATCAGTGGAACGATGCAGGAGACGAGGCAGATGAGGGGCTCCATTACTCCTCTTCCACCGCCCCCTTTAAAACCCCTCAAATATCTCCCCCAAGGAAAAAAAACACCTCTAAATCCTTGCTCCTCCTCCTCCTCCTTTCCTCTTCCCCGGCTCCCTCCCTCCCCCTTCCCACCACAGCCCCTCTCCCTACTCCAGGATTTTGCTGTACAAACCAGGAACAGATGTCTGCCGGGGCCGTGCTGAAAGACCCCGCTGTTCTGGATGCCAGCCACATGCTTTTCATTCAGAGATGAAGGCTCACAGCTCGCCTTCTTGTGAAGCCAATTTCAGAAAAAGATGAAGAAAAAAAAAAGGGAAAGAGGGTGGAAAAAAACAAACTCTCCAAATGCCTTCAAGTGCCTTCAAAAGCCGAACATATACGAGCCCACCTTTTTTGTCTCGTCTCCGCCGTGTAACGCTCCGGAGGGGGTGTCGCAACAGGGTGGGGCCTTTTTATCGTCACGAAAAGTCGTGAGATGCCGCTGACGGGACGACTCCCCGAAATAAAACATAAACAAAGTATCGGAGAGGTTTTCAGTGCGAGCTACGGGTATGACCTCACGTTTAAATGTGAGGCTCCTTCAGTCATTTAAGGCCACAGCTTTAAGGTTACACAGATACCCTCACCACGGATCCACATCAAATGCTTCTAATAAAAATGACATTGCTGACTAGATAAACCCTCACGCACGAACCCGAGCCGGCCAAACCAAACTCTCATTTGGAGCCAGAAGGCCAAAAGAGGATTTTTTTATAAAGCAAGAAAGTCTTCAGATCACAGATTCCAAATTAAAAAATATGAGCGTACAGTTATTTATCTGACCTGCTTTGGGATCTCTGCTCTTCAATCTAATTCATTATAGGAGGCTGAGTGCCGCGTCACACGCACACGCACACACACGCTTAAATAAATGTATCTCTCTGAGCTTTTGGCAGGTCATTACATCCAACTAAACCGAGCTCTTTCCCTCTCCAAGTGTGATGATATTAACCTTTCAAAAGGGGAATAATAAAGGTCTTTGTTGTGCAATTTAAAATGTTGACACACTCGCTCTTCGCAGGCCAAGTCGGTGAGAAGTTTCGAGACAAAAGACGGCGCTGAAAGGCTGAATTAGCCTGTCATTATTTGGGCATCCGAGCATGGCTGTTTGAAGCTCCGAGATGAAGCACCGTGGTTGTGTGCGTGCGTGTGTGTGTGCGTGTGCGTGTGTGTGTTCGGGACTGTTGATGTGTTGATGTTTCCAGAGGTGAAACACAGTGAACCTTCACAGAGCTCTTCCACCGATGAACCCGCCGCTCTGGGTGAGTACACGACCGGGACGCTGCCGGCCGTCTGGATTCGAAACGTTCGCCACAGACGAGGCTCGTTTTTTTGTGACGTGACCGGGCAACGATACGTCGGGCCGCCGCTTTGATCTCACCCGGACCGACGTTCCTACGTCGCACCAGGTGCTCGGACAGGTAATACTCGTCCTCAACACCTGCGGTGTCCAAAAACTCGATGACGAGGACGATCCGAGTCAAGTTGCTGAATCACTGACTTTCTTTGTCCGCTCGCTTCAGGTTGCTATTGGATTACAGACTGAAGCACCGTCAGCTGCAACCTTGAATCATGCAGCACAATATTTAAACACGTGTTTGCATCGTTTGATTCATCTCAGCTGCAAAACGTCCTCACAGATTGTCGGGTGAGCCGAAAGCTCCGTTGGGGAGACGGTTTACACAAGCTGATGTTGGGCTACGTTAGCGCTTGTTTTCCTGGTAGCACATCAGCCGTCAGCCCATCCCCCCCAAAGACAGGGCAGGGGGATAAAGGGGTGAGGGTTCGGAGGCTCCGCTGATATCAGAGCCCTTTTATAACTCTGAGCTCTTTGCTTTGAAGTCGCAGCCAGACAGCTCAGGAATCCTACTCCCCCGGTTGACAATGAGGAGGGGGATGGTCAGAGCGAAACACTGTGTTTGGCCAATCTGCTCCTATATGAAATCATAAGTAATTGCAGCTCATCAACCAAGTCAAAGGACTTAAAGGGAAAAAACATCTAGTGAGGGACGAATGCTGAGGAGGAACAACGGCTGCAGAAGATCCTGAAATTGAAATCTCTTAAAATAGGAGATTTGAATACGACTGTTATTTTCTTACATGTAAAAGGAAGAAAAAAACTCAGTCAGGGAACAAACAAACACAGTGACTGTCACAATACGTGGGCTCAAACAAACAAACACGTGGTCCTCCGGTTCCT
>CAAKHC010015819.1:24899-41281 GCA_901007825.1 Macroramphosus scolopax | reverse complement strand
TCATGATCTCATCAGACTTTTCCTCACTGTAACATATAATAGATAATGTAGACAAATACAAACAAATACAATATACCATAGATAAGTAATACATGTATAAGAAGTTACTGACTCACCTGAAAATCTTTGATGTTGTGCTATAGCTGGGGGAGGAAATAGAAATTTTCAGTTACCCAAGGAGCAGCCTCAGGGTAATCTGAAGTACAATTGATGCTATAGTTACCTCTTGGGGAGTGTTGGCAACTTGGGAAGAAAAACTTTTGATTCATCCTCTGAGTTATAAAAGGAGCTGAGTACACTGAAACACATAAAAAGACAAAACATTCACGTTATTCTTGAAAATCTCACGACCCTTTGTGTTACCGGATTGAGCCTCGTGCATACCTGCTCTCTTCCATCACCTCCATCCAATGCATGCAGGTTACAGGGTTCTGCATTGGAAATACATGGAGGATTTCAGCTTTCTCAACACCACACAAGACCACCTGCTTGGTATCCCCAAGGGTGAAAGCCAATACTGAAAGTTCATGGGAGAGAAAAAAGGAGAATAACTTCACAATCCCACAAGCAAGCAGCACTTGACTAAATATGTGATGATTAACACAGTCAGTCCTTACTTTTGCCATCAGGTCTCCAGGCAAGTGCAGTTATTTCCTTCCCGGTATACTCACTGGGTGGTAAGCTCCAAACTCGCTGAAAACTTGCCAAACGGTGCAGTAGTAACTATAGACAGGGGCAATTCATAAAGTTATAAAATCATAAAATATGTCAAGATTACTTGTTTTAGGACAAAATAACTGCTTCATTAGTGTACCTCTCCTGTTGTGTTGGCCAGAGCAATAAGATCTCTTTTCGGAGACCATGCCATACACAGTACAGGGTTGGGAAGTTGCTTCTCCCCTACTTGACGGAAAGCAGGCATGTTGTTGGCTGTAAAATATGAAAAAGTTTAAATAAAGAGTTTATTTTCTAGGCTATTAATTTGGATAACAAAACTGCAATACCTTATGAAACACTTTACTGAGATTTAAAATGCAGCAGAGATTGACACCTTATTATTTTGAATGGTCAACATTTGTTTAGGGAATCAATAACTTACAATAACAATAATCAATAACTCAAATGACTGAAGCAAAGACCCAAACTTGGACTATGTGACAAAATATTAAAGTATTATGTGACTCAGTGGAAGATTTAATAATATAGGATTTGGCTAATTCTATATGACCAATGGATCTTTCATCCAATATTTAATGTGAACTTGTGGTGGGTGATACGATTAAAGACAACGTTAGTTAACATACATCCAGTTGAAAACAGGCTGTCAGTTTTTGTTTAGTTCACAAACGTGTGAAGTGCAGACAGTATTAATTTGAATGTCACTATAATAAGTCAACAAAATTAACATACGAGATAATTCAGCCGTATATAAGGATTTTTCACTTACCAGTATGTTGAGTCCTCAAGGTCTTTTAATATCTAAATAACGTTGTCACGCAGAAATATAAAATATATATACATTACTTATAACGCTAACCTATGTGTTGATTTGCTAATCACAAGTAAGTATAAAACTAAACCAGGCCTATTGAGGACGAGTCTACTCCTTCACATTTAGTAACGTAAGATACCCCGTTACCTGCGTATTTACCGTTAAGACTTGACAGGGGATACTTTTATTCCATGTTATTGACTGTTTGATAGCATGTTTTTGTGTGAGCAAACCTAGCTTATTTAGAAAAGAAGCCGACAGTAAATTGTCTCCGTGCTGGACGGTAAAGCGCCATATTTTTCCATTGACCAATCATTGTGAAGCAACGGTAAGCGTGAATAGACAAATTTGATCAGAGTGAAACGCAATTCGTAAATGCATGCTTAGTTAAATAATGTTGGCTCAATGTTTGGGTCCGTATGTCAGCATGTTTGATGGCTTCTGATAAAACCTGATAATGTCTGTCTCTGTGAAAAGGTTTCTGAAAAATGTCTTAGTCGCTAGCTTTCGATATGCTATTATGTTTACAATGACAATGTTGAATCATTGCTCTCCAGTGGACACACATTGTAAATACACCTTTGTGTTTTTGGATATTTTTTTCTGTGGCTGGTTACCAAGAGAATGTACACTTTTACCTTGTAAAATAAGAATACCACTATATCTGCGAGGGGAATTAGCTTAGTCTAACAGCAAATAATAGTGAAAGCTAATTATCAAACCGTACGAATGTTTGAATCACCACATATTGACATTAATGAGGGTTCAATATTAGCTCATTAGGTACATATTAATGCAGTCAAGACAGCGTACTAAGCCTTTCTGTAAGTACTTTAAAAAAAACAAAGACCCTGCCTGCCTGCGTGTGGTTTGTGTACTACGATGTAAAACAGTGTAGGAAATGTCCCAGTACTATTCTAACATAGACCGAAGACAGATGTAGACTGTTGGCTACAGACTGTGACTGTGTCTGTGTGTACGAAGGTGGATAGTTTCTTCCAAACTTATCACTGGCACTTTACTGTAATCAGTAGATTGATGAGGAACCAGAATAGCTCTGAGAGCACAAAATGTGATATTGGCCTAGAAATAGACCAAGTGACGCTGGACAGACCTCCACTGTCTGCTCCCTCCTAACCAACTGCTTTATGATTATTCTAAACCGTCTTTCCTTGTAATAGCAAATGAGAAAACATAGTTGTGACTGATGGAGCTGTTTGTCGTCCCCTGGGCAGAGCGTTTAAAATAATAAGGCTTAGGTATCTTATTTACATGTTAACATGCTGACTGTGAGCAGCATTGACCTACACTAAGTGCTGAACCTTGACATGAGCACCATTTTTCTAAAGTCCTCCCCTGCCATCTTTAGGTAAAAGATCAAATAGATGAGTGGGTGGTCTGGGGTCATTAGGTGCACTTAGATGGTTCATGGTGTTACAACAGACATCTTCATTAGACAAACCATAAGTGATGGTTATTTTATTACAATTGTTATTTTGTGGCAATTACTGACTTTACTCAGCAGAAGGTCTGATGTCTTCCTCACCCAAACGTGTGCTTATATCAGTGAACGATGCCCATTAGAAGACCAGTTTGACTGAACTGTGTGCTGTACTGCTTGTACTCGCTTTTTGTTAAATATTGCAACAGTCAGGAATATTATATTTTCTGAGCTTGTGTCACTGTATTCCATGTTTACTAAGTTTGATCAATAAATACTGATACAGTCAAACAATTTCACAACTACCTTCTGTTCCCCGACACTACCTTAACACTCTCTCTTCTTGCCAGCAGTCCGGCTGTGAAACCTGAGCCAGGGGCCAAATATAGCTGCACACAGTGAGCAGTAAGAGACTGGGACAGATGGGACAGCAGGCCACTGCAGAGGCAGTGCGCAATCGGAACCTGAACCTTCGTCCCACTGACTAATAAGGCTGCTCTTCTGGAAAGAGAAGCTTCATTTTTGTTCATTCCTACTAAATAAACAAGACAAAACTGGAAACAAAAAAACAGGGGAAAGTCTTTGTATAGAACGCCTACTTGAAGGTGAGTATAACTCTATCTTTATCAATACTTTCAGCAGTATTTTAGGGTTTGTTTCAGAAGTCAAAGAGCCTACATTATTTTACTGTAGTAGTACAGTGCTCTGTATATATCAGACAAATCGTTCTTTTCAGAACCTCCTGTCTCTTTCTGATGTGAGCTGAATGTGGGATACTGAAAGTTTTTAATTCAACACAATAAGATCTAACGAAAAGAGTTAGTGTGTGTTAGTGATCATGGAGATGAAACTTCCTCTGAATGCTTTGACAGGCTCCTGTCAGCGACTGGAATTTTTTTCGAAAGTTCCCATATTGACATTTAATCAGTGCCATGTTATTTTCTACTCAGATAGCGGAGCATTTAAAGGAGATCATGTACAGTTATTCATCAAGTGCTTGTGCCCAGTGGCTGTCTGTCGTGTGTGTTTATGCACGTCCATTTATACCTGTGTGTCTGAAGGTAGTGACTCAGTTTCAAAGATCACTCTCCTGTCATCAGGGAGGGTCGGGGTTGTGTTGCTGCTGCATTGAAACATGGCCCAAGAGATTAAAAATAACAACAGCTGGTCTTCAGGACGCCATGAGTGTCACAATGCGTCATACGTGCATCCACACGGTTTCACCACATATTACATCTTGAGTGGAGAGCTTAGAGGTGAAGAAGAACACCAGTTGTAAAGTGCATATTCATGTGGCGTACATTATGTGTGAACTCACATGTACATGTACATTAGCAGAAATAAATGCACGCCAGTGCTCATCCTTATTTTTGATAAAGGTTTTTACAAGGTTGTGTAAGGTTACAAGGTTCTGCCCACACGTGAGGCTCTTCATCACCTCTTCACAAACTGGCACGACCTTAGCTGGAAAGAATTGTACTTTAAAAAATGTGTTCCATTCCTTTGTGAAAAAAGCACATCGATGCCTTTATCTTTAGTCGTATTGACAGTTAGTTGTAGGAGGATCAGTCAATCGACACAATGTCATTTAATTAATCTACAAAAATATATGAAACATGCTTTTCATGCTTTCTGCTAATTTCTATTATCACCTCCGCCAAAGATGTTGTGTTTTCCCCAGTGCCTGTGTGTTTGTATCCGTCTGTCTGCTGCAGGATTACATTAAAAAAAAAATGCTGATTTTCAGCGTACTTGTTAGAGCGGTGTAGCCTTGGCCGAGGAAGACCTCATTAAGTTTTGAGTCAGATCCAGGCAACGGAACGAGAAACAGCCTCATTTCACATGGACCTCTGTTTACTTCTGTTGGACAGATAAAACAAAAAGTATTGGCCTTGACAAACATTGCCTTTTGAAATTTCTTAGAAAAACACATAATGTAGTGAAGAAATCTACCAATAGATAATGACAATAATAATTATATTCAGTCATACGTCCTTTGGGCGATTTTTTGTGTAGCAAAACATTTGTGCAGTAAATACAACAAAGAGCAGAGTGATGGTGTTAAATATCCTGACAGACAGAGCAAGAAGAAATGCCAGACATGTTCACATTGACCTCAGTTAGGCCTTTGCTAATACCCACCAACTGTGTGCAGACCAGACTGGCCTGTGTCATCCTGCCTGCTATGGCTGGGAGAACAGATGAGCCGGTATAGTGACGTCTGTTTTTTAACCTCCTCTGTCAGGTTGTCATTTCCCTGCTACTGCTTACAGTGTTAAACGTACTGCCCACGCTGTGACATGCATGTAGGAGCTGGTCAATAAGGATTCATGTGTGTTTCAGGATGCAGGACGGGAGTTGGAATCGGCCACTCCCCATCTCTGTGCTGTTCAAGGACCCGGCAGGAGGCGGGGTGTTGGAGGGCGATGGGGGGGTGTTTTCTGAGGCCTCCTCTGATGGGGAACTTTACATGGACTCCAGGACAACACTGGATTCTGGAGAGGGGGACTTTGCAGATCTCACTGAGTTCTTGAGTGCAGATGAGATTAACCTCAGCCTGGACCTGGCCCGGGAGGCCTTTGGTGACACATTTGAATCTGAAGATCCAGGTCCCTCTTATCCTACTTCCCAGGAGCAGGTTCTCCAACCAATCCTGTCCCTCCCTCAGCCCCCCCAGACTACTGAGAACCCCGCCATAAATCCAAACTTGCATGACCAGAAGAAAGCCTCCTGCCTCGATGACAATGCAGATGTTAACGTTTCCTCCTGGCCGAATACCGCACCCGTACAGATGTCCAGTGAGCCTCCGTCCTCTGCTGAGAAGGTCGTTCGTCACAAGCCCATCATGCCAGTTTATAAGCAGGATAAACCCAGGCTTGTTCATGAAAGCCTAGAGCTGAATGAACGGGCAGCTTCAGCCACAGAGTTCTGTAGCCGGGCAGCCACGTTCATTGAGGAGCTTTCATCCATCTTTAAAGGTTCTGCTCATTTGGAGCAGAAGATGGAGGAGAACTCCTCCTCCCCTGATAGCGGCTATCCGTCTCCTAAGAGCCAGCGGCTAGTCGCTCAAGCTCAAGGCTCAGTCTCTGCTCCATCTCTCCCACTTGGCCAGAAAGACCAGAAACAGTGCAGCCAGCCAGCGATGTGCCCTCCTCCTGGAGATCTGGGGGGAGTGGAAGGCTCTGCAGTGTATCAACACTCTGGAGCGCTGACCACATCTGGACCCCTGTCCCCTCCATGCTTTCTGCAGAAGCTGAAGAGTCAGGAGGTCGCAGAGGGGAAGCCTATTCGTCTGGAATGCCGAGTCAGCGGGAACCCTCTGCCACTAATCAGGTAATGTTTGATCTGCTTGTTAAGACTTTATCATGGTTGTTTGTTTTAAGAAGAATGTGTTATTATTATATATATGTTGGAAACATATTGCTTTTCACACTTTTTGAACTGTTTCCTATGTGCAGACAACCTGTGTCAGGCTGATGCTCCATTCTGTTTTATATACTGTAAACTTTGAAAGAACTTTTGGAAAGTGCACATCAAGGTGCATTTGGTTGAAGCGCCATTGTTGACATTATAATGTGTGATGGTAAATGCTTTCTATATAAGGCGTTCCTAACTTAATTGTAATCAAAGCGCTTTAAATCGTTGCCTCATTCACCTATTCACAGACACATTCACACACTGGTGGTACACCTGTTGTGGCTGCTCTGCAAGGTGCCAAGCTGCTAACACATTCACACACATTCACACTGATGACAGAGCATAGGGAGAAATTAGGGGTTCAGGGTCTCGCTCTGGGACACTTCGACTCCGGAGCAGCCGGGGATGGAAACCTTCCTGCCATCCTGCCCCTGATGTTATTATTTATAGTTTAAGCATTTTCATCATTATTATCATCTGGCCAAGTGTAATAATAATAATGGAACAATGGATAACAAAAATGAACATAGACAGATGAAAAATACAATTCTCAATCAATTTTTATGTCTTTTATGTGACAATTTTAATCCTCATTTCTCTAATTTATTCCTCCACCAAAACAAATTTTTGAATTCTGTTCTATTATTTGTGTCACGATCACGTTGCTTGCATCTGTTCTTACATCTATTATCAGTTTGACCATTTATTAGAATATTCAATCATGATTGATTGAACTGATTGCAAGTGAAAAATTATTACTTTATTAAGTGTCTCAAATGTTGTATTCTTTCAGTCGGTAGATAAACACCGTGTGATCTCATCATGACAGTTTCAAAGGTTTTTGTGAGATTAAAGGTGATCACATTTTCTAGAATGACGATAAACAGGAAATATAAATAGGGGAGGAAATTCAAACAAACACAGGAAGTAAAACAGACAAACATAAACAAGTTCAGAACATTTCCATTCGCTCCTGTTGTATTGAAGCTTAGTGGGAAATAGCCGGATACAAGATGTACTGTAGCATCATCAAGGTCCTTTAAAGAAAGAGTTTACATGCTGAAGTAGATTCACAGAGGCAACATTAGTGAACAACCCTCCTACTACCATTTGGACTTTCAAAATAAAGCGACCCTGATGTCACATTGTCATGCTGAGCGTCGGGATCGAGCCCGGCTGGTCTGGCAGTTACAGACTTTGTGAGTGAGGTGTGAGTCAGTCGGGATGTGAAAGTTACGCATGTTGACAAGCAGCACCTGGTTTTTGATTCAGAATACTTCTACACTGTGTAGTCCGTTGGTGCCAAAGCCAGATGAGGCAGAAACGCTGTCTAATTTATGGCTGGATGTTTTCCCAGTGGAGAGGACGGCACCCCTCACCCCTCACACCAGAGCAGCAAACTAAAAATACACTCCTCTCTTGTACGTACGCCTTTCTAGATATGTCAGTCTCACAGATCAGTCATCACCAGTGCTGTTAATGAAACATGGTCCCAAGACCGGACTATATATATAAATACACATATACACAGTATATGTACAGACTGTATGTGTTTACACTGAACAAAAAGGTAAATGCAACATAACAGATTTATAGACATTTGAACAAAACATTTTAAATGATGAACGTACATGAAATTAACAATATGCAACATTGTGCATCAACAGCCAATGAGAGACAGAGGGGTTCAGTTTCTTTACAATAGTGCGTGTACATGTAACGCACGGCATCGCCTTCGTGTAGAATGAAAGAATGCTTCTCCAATGTTCCATTGAATATTTGCCAGCCCATTAAAATCTGTTCCTGCGTTGGACAGCAGTCAGGTCAAGTCCTCAAGGGGACGACGGGTGCTGAACCAGCTTCTCTCATTCTGCAATACATTTCATTGTTTGACATCCGTATGGGAGATTTACAATCAGGCCAGTAAGTTTAAGTAATGTGGGTTCAACCAGTCTTGTGTCAGTTTTTAATGACCCTCAAATGAAGAGTTTAATATTGTAAGCGCTTTTAGGTGTTTGTGAGACCAGACGGCATGAAGCCAGAGTGGCCCGGGATGTGTATCTATGCAATAGACTTTGAGGGGCCTCTTCTGTGGCTGTATAAATAGTCTTCAGGCCGTCAGGAGCCAGGCATAGGAATGAAGGCAATGCATTGACAAGGCGTTTTCAGTCACCAGCCTCTACATCTCCCCACACCTACTTGGGGAATATGACAGTAGTGTGTTGCATGTATAACCAACGGAAAAAAAGGAGAGCCAAGAGACACTGACATTATATGACATAGTGCGAACGAATGAAAAGCTGGGAGAGGAAGTTAGCACTTTCCTTTTCCCGTGTATATTTCTAAAGCCATTTATAGTTTGCAGCTGGTCTAACAAAAGGGCTTGAAGTTTACTGTGTACTGTTGAAAATACATTTCAGTGTTACAGAACTTGATGGAAGGATTTTGAACTGTGTGCACATGTGGGCAGCAGTTTTTGTTGACTCAGGGACGTTTTCGCAGCAGAGGAGTTCATTCAATGACGACCGCTCATCACTGTGCTGGTGGTCGTGTTGAACACTAGATGGCAGCAAATCATTTACTTTGCAAAACAAAACTGTGCCTCTTATGGACGTTTCTTTAGGAAGATTGTGACATATTAAGAAGTGCAGCTACCAAGGAGGTTGATCTCACATTAACTGGAGTATTATATTATACTTCCGCTGTTGCAACCTTTGCTATGTGTTTCTTATGCAATCATTTTCTTTAGAGAGCTTGCAGTTGTATCTCTGCTCAGTTATCTCGATGCATCACACCACCTACTGACCTATGAGTATAGTATGATTTCTGCACTCTGCATACAGTAAATACATACTGCAACATGTATTAACCTTCCATTTATACTACTATATTCCATAGTCTAAGTGCATCATCTTTTCTCAGTGGTCTCTCTCATATTTTAAATGAAGCTCAGTGTTCATTGTCCACCGGCAGGTGACAGGGGACACCCCTCCTCACCTTATCTTTCACTCAGACTAATAAGTTGGTGCAGAACTGACGCCAACACTTTGCACGGCCAGTAAAAGAGACATTCCTGGTGGTTGGGCGCTGGGCGCGGCCTTCTGTGGTCAGCCGAAATTTGTTTCGAGAGAGTCTTACAGTGCTGAGCGCCTGTGTTCTTCAGTCTGTCCTCATGCTCCTCACACACAATGTTTTATGCAGTGGTCTGTTTATAATGATTCATCTCTGGTGTCGGTATGTGAGCGTGGATGTGTGTTTTATCCTTGCGGGAGCCACTTTGTGCATTTTTCCAGTCTGATGACCTCAAGTCTTTCTTTCTGTACGTCTTTAAGTGGCTAGTTTTGGGGGTTAAGATGGCAAGAGTGAATGGGAAATGTATGCAGTTAGTTCAGGACCCTGGTATGTGTGATTGTAATGTTACAGAGAGCATCTCTTCACGAAATTGATGGTGTGTGGTTTTGCTTGTGCAGAACACCAGACATGTTGTTCCTGATGACGGATTTCTCACCATTTCAACGCACTGCAAAGGAGACAGAGAAAATACTTCTCCAATTGTGGCATCCTCAGACTGCTATTTTAGATGTTGATTGTAGATTGTTTGAAGCCCTCCATGTCATTACCCTAACTGCTTGCGATGTAAACAAGCTGTTTCAGAACTGGGTTTGTGATTGAATAAAGGGAGATGTGCAGGTACAACAGAGAGCAGTCTTGGCCTCTTGGTTGCAGCAAAATGCACAAAACCACAGGGGAAACATTTGGAAACGGAGAGGCTGCCAAAAAGTTGTGCTATGAAATCCACACAAGGCCACGTCTCAAACATCAGGACGAGACAACATTCCATCCATTAAGGAGGGAATTTACACTCAAATACATGATCCCTGTTTGAATTCAAACAGGCTACCCAGTCTGAGCTCATTGACCAGTGGAACCACCGGGGCCAGGTGGCACACAGACAGAACACACTCCTAAAACTGTAGTTGCATTAGGATTGTGTGAAAGTCCCGACTGCTACCCAACTACCTCCTTTCTTACATTGCTTCCACATGCTTGTGGCTGCGTAGGACAAATTCCTAAACCTCTTCACAGGGATACGACGGGTTTTTGTTTGATTAATCGCTAGAATGATTCCGCTACAGCCAGAATATTAGCAACTGATGTCTCGGGAAATACCTGTTACTCACTTGGTATCATCACCTACAATCATTGCAACCATAACAAATTTACAGATTTGGGTTTCTTATATTACTTTGAGAAACACGAAAGTAAAGTAAAGTAACCCAAATGACTTTACTTTACTTCTGTTGATAATTCTAATGTTTTATCAGGTATGTCAGATGTGTGTGTGTTGGTTTCACATGACTTCGATTCGGGTCAGACAAAATGATAAAGACCTGCAACTTTGACTTTAAGACAGCTGACTTGTGACTAGATATTCTCTAGTCATAGAACGTTTACAGCAAATTAATTCTTCTCTAAGGAGCTAAATTGTAAGGAAATCATTTGAATAAACATTTATAAAGCATTCAATATACTTGTAAATCAATATACGTCAAACAGTTAAAACATTCTAATTCAACTCAGGTGACGTTATGTGACGTGTGTTGTCGAGTCAGGTCAGAACACACAAAGACACGAGGAAGAATATTCTTTTTGATTTGGTCGCTTTTCTTCCTTTTCAGCCTCGCAGATGTTTCACTTCCTACATTATCACACAGATAAGGGAAATATGTGAGGTTGCCCTCTGAGCACGTTGCTGCAGGAGTCGTTACCATACCGGCAGATGGTTGCGTTCGCCCGCCCTCCTACATGTTGGGAGACGGTCTTGGTATGAAGTCATAGCGAGTGACCCACTGCTGACTCATGATGTAGCCCAACTGTAATGCCGACTGTTTGGCCTGTTTCAGGAAGGCCATAATTTTAAATTCTCCCTCATGGGCTCATTTGATCTCTACATGAGGAGGGGGAAAGGGAAAAAACACTGCTGGTATTTTTATACCTGTTTTTCATTTCAGAAAAACATGATGTCATTTTGAATTTAAGATCCAAATTATGAGAGCGCCTGGAGTGACTGTGGGGGTGCGCTTATGCCCAAAATGAATATGATATGAGGGCTCTTTAACATGAGCTTAACATTCCTAAAACATGAAAGCATGTAAGAAGGTACGAGTTCAACCGCAGATACTGTACGGAGATTTTACAAGTCGGTTTGAGGTTGTCACTTTGACGTACTGTCTGGCTCTCACCATGCTGATAACTGAACCGAACTAAATGCTCGGTGTGTGTGCAGATGTTTGGGAGGAGCGAGAAACCTTTTGAGTCTGTTTGTAATGTAACCAAAGCGTGACAAGTTTCATCTGATCTACGTCGCACTCGGACAGACCGCTCGCCACGTCCAGCGCTAACATTGTGGTATCTGTGTGCAGATTATACACGAGTTAACATGAAGATATCAGCGGTGAAACACTCGGGTGGTCATCACATCAGTGCTATCTGTCAGTGGTATGTTAATGGTGGTTGTGAGATGGATGGAGCTGCCCCGTCTCAGCCTTCTCCGCTGGCCTGCGGACAGGGTGTGAAGTTTCACCCAACAAGGTGAGACTTTTCCTGCTCCTCCTCATCCTCTGGAAGGCTTCTGACCTTGACCTCATACAGAAACACACAGGATCCATGCCATCCACTGAATTCATTGACACACACTTGCTTTTATTCTTGAATATCTTCACAATTTTGTCATAAAAATGATCTAATGAATCATCTGCACAGTCAATTCTGGGTTCTTTGACATCACAATGATGAGATGCATAATGTTTAGAGGTTTGTTGTCCCAGTTGATAACACTGTAAATGAGGGAATACCAAATGAGATTTGTTAAGAGTTATATAAGTGGATCAGTGACAGCTGAATACCAGATTTGATATGAGGCAGCAGTCACGTGCGGCAGTAGGACGACGTTACATTAATCTTAATGCTGAAGTGTCAGCAGGCCTGTTGGACTTCATCAGTAAACACTTGGCATGACCGTTAAGAACTCCGTCAAGCCTTCCATGGTCAGTGACACGTCAATGCTCGGATGAACTGCTGTCAGACTGAGATTACAACAGCTCAGATTATTTTAGCCTCACAAATATAGGTCAGAGAAAGTCCCTTCTTCAGGTGCAGTGCACTTAAAACTTTACCAAATGCATATAAATATTCAAGAGTTGTTTAAGCAACATAGATCTGCCACATTCCCACAGCCTGTTGTTGACAGTAGCAAGGAAGGTAGTATCCCACTGAGGTCTGTCTGTCTCCTGTGCAGTTTGTAGTCCTGCGTCATCTGTTCCACAGCTGGCCTGTGAACCAGGTTACATTCTCCTGATCACCTGTTAAATGACTCTCTGCTGTTCATCATGCTGGATAAGGCCTGGCCATTAGATCCAGTTTACAGTAATCTGCCTTTTGATGAGATATTTTAGGCTGCTGTTCTTCCTGGAAGCTGAATTCCTGTGCGGCTGCCAATAGATGTTGCTTGATGTGGAGCCCAGTTCAATTACACATATTTGCCTTTTGTCTGACAGAATCCATTAAAACTGTAAAAAAGAAATTGAACAAAACAATTGGGCTCTTGACTAAATACTCTTTTCAGGATCTGTGTAGGGACGCTCATCAGGATAACAGCTGTGTGAGTGTTTAACTGAAGATACCTCTTATTGTCAGTCTCTCCAGTTAATATTTGAGCCTTTCTTGAATAGAGTTTCTCCCCTCTGCCCCTGCTATCACGGGGACTGACAGTTGGAGTGGAGGGTCTGCAGGATTAGATTTCAAATGAGGGAAAGGGAAGGAGGGAAAATAAAGTAAGAACCTCTATGTCTGGGTCTTATGTGTCTAATCAGAGTTCAGAACTGAGGCCATAAATCCTGAATGAGCAGGGCGGGTCGCAGGGTTCAATCCCCGACTTGAGCAACATTCATGTGCATGTATCGCCTTCCGTCTCCTCTAGTCGTGTGTTGTTGGCTGTAGTTTAACAACATCATCTTCTGTCTTTAACACAGTAAAAGTCTTGTTTCTGATTCTCTCCCTGCATTCATTGGAGACTAAAGTAAATCCAAACTTTACTTTTTATCTCCAAACTTCCTTCAGGAGGAAAATGTTGTATGACACTGAAGTTGGTGTACAATCCAAATACTGGTGGTGCGGCTGTCATGGAAACACTTGTTTTTGTATGTTTGTGTGTGTGTTTGCAGCGAGGCTGCGGGGTGGCTGCTGGAAGTGGGATAATCAGCATGTTCTTGTCTGGACCGAGAGATGACCAGAATCATTCTGCCTCCTCGTTATGACACATGAATCCAAACAAAGATAGAATAGACAGTAATCGTATTATATAGAATATTGTTTCTATCTATATCTGATCCAGCTGATGTATAAGTGGTGCTGTGAGCGGCTATGATGAGAATGACCACACACGTGACCGCATCTCTGCTCTCTGTGCTCCATTTAATTGTTATTCCCAGAAGGTTAGGTTACGTACCTAAAATTAGGACCCGACACAGAAAGTATGTGGTTTTTTTAACCAGCTGTAATTTCCTGGTGTCAGGAAGATCGATGAGTTTGGTAATGCGAGAACTGAGAGACTTGTGAATGCATGACTTTCGCTGAGCATCTTTTTTTGCTGTAGGTGTGAGCAAGAGTTTGGTTCAATTAGTCTTACAAGCTGATCGTTGTTAGAATGAATTCAGTCGGTCACAAAAGCGTTTGTAAAATCACGGTTGGTCATCGATATTCAGTCTGATCCTGCTCAGTCGAGGCTTCACGTCTCTGTTAAAGTATGATCGCTTCATTTACTGTGGATAAATTTAATTATGTGGACGTTGCTGTCATTAGTTTTCATGCTGGATTTACTGGACAGTTCTGAGAATGTTTTGTCCCCGTGGTGTGACATCATGAGAGGACATCGCCTCTGTTGTTGTTAGTATCATTTCGTCTCCTTGGAGAGGAAGTAGAAATTGCCATGACAACATGCCCCCGTTGAAATACGATGTCAACTGAGCCTTGTATTTGTTTGTGTGTGTGTGTGTGTGTGTGAGAGAGAGAGATGGAGTGCTTTCATGAATCCTTGTGCATATACATCAATAAATCCAGCATGTTGCTGTAAGAGAGGAACCTTTTAATTCATGCTGTTTCTGGTCCTTCTGGAGGAATGGACCAGACCGACCAAGCATCGGACCTCAGAAGGATGCTGTCATTCATTAACTAATTAATAGGAACATCCAGATACTGTAAACACACTTCCTCTTTTTAGCCCGTGTTTTATAGTCACTTCAGGGAATTACGGTTCCTTTCATGTTGGTATACTTCCAAATCTCACCAGATTATCGTAACAACCAGATGAATTTAAATAAAAGAGCCACATGATTGATTGCAGAGTCCGACTGGGACAGAAGGAGGCTGCAGACCCTCCCAGTAACCAGCACCACAAATATCTCACTTCTCAGCGGTAAAACTCTCGTTGACCAAAATATCTCTCGTTGCGCCCGTGTTAAAGTCTTTGTGGAGCCCCTGCCGAGAGCAAAGCGCACCACACCCTTTCGTTCTTCACCCGACTGTGCATCACACATCAGTCCGCTGGCTTTATACAAACCACAGATACTAAATTTATATCTGCTGACAGAGGTGAATTCAGCAAAGTGTGTCCAGGATTATTATACGGTCTCGATGTGTGTGTGCGTGTGTGTGTACAAAGCATGATCAGACAGACTAGCCACAGCCATCTGTCTTGTACTTGCCAGGTGCTGCCAAGTCAGAGTGGTCTATTTAGAACCTGACGTATCCCAGCTATTTTGGTTCAGTCCTAACTGGGATTTGGAAGTGTCCCTGTTAGTTCCGGCATGTGGGATGTATCAAGTAAGGACCCCTGTATTTGTGTCAGTACATAATGTAGCACTGTCAATTTGTATTTTCATTATTTCCCTTCTCGGAAGTCACACATCCACAGGTTTCCATGGTGACGGGGTCGTCTGGCCCGGAAAAGGTGGACCAATTACAACTTACCCATTTTGTTTTTTCGGGGACACAGATTTCACAAAGAAACAGCACAGTTCTGGTTTATAATTCCAGTTGGACAACTGGAATTATAAACCAGAACATTTTTTCGTCTTTAAAATTCGCCTCACATGAATTCTATTGACCCCTTTATCTGGTGTGGAATTCAGCAGCTCTGGGCTTCTCCCTCCTTCTTAACCCTCTGCTCAGTCTGAGCATTGTGTGCATGTCTGACTGTGTGTCAGAGCTCCAGTCCTGGTGTGAGAGTGTCAGTTGCTCAGTGTGTGTCCTGCTGTCAGGGAGGAGAGGCTCTGCATGCAGCCGAAGATCAAGGAAACCATTAGTGACGTTGACTTTAATGCGTCGGGAGCATCACAACGACTCAGGTATGTTTTGTTTGAAACACGTGGACAGAGACTTCATGTCACCGTATATTGTAAATGTCTTTTATCGGTGTTCATCGTCTAACCATGGAGATGATGATACTCAGGGCTCACTCATCCTCAAAGAGTTTGGTCATGTGTTTAAATCTTGTTGAACCTGGCTGAGCATTTTTTACGAGATGGCTGATAAGTTTTGTAGCTCGGCTCTCCATCACAATGTTACAATCTCTGTTTGCATGAATGAATGAAAATGAGAAGACGAAAGAAAGGGCTGTTTGTCGTTAACCTTTTTGAAATCTTTTCATTTATGCGACCATGTGTGCGTGTGTACGTGCGTGTGTGTGTGTGTGTGGGGGGGGGGCATCCCCATGAGTGCTGTTGTGCACGTTTGTAGGACAGCTGCTGTAGATGTCAGTCACTTTTTCATTTGAGTCTTTGTAACTCTCTCACACACACACACACACACGCACACACGCACACACACACACACACACACACACACACACACACACACACACACACACACACACGCACGCATGCTTCATTCATGAATTCCTTCCTGCCCAGACAGAGTTAGATGTGTAGATTTAAACTGCAAGAACTTCACTCGCAGTATTGGTATGAAGTATTA